>CAKNWT010325900.1:0-11960 GCA_932066315.1 Andricus coriarius | reverse complement strand
ATTGGTTTAAAGTTGAATTACTTTCTTCAAAATTTATTCTTTTGGTTGAACATTCATAATTTTAGTTGAAAATTCATAATTTTTTAGTAGAAAATTCATCTCTATGTTTTGCATAGAAAATTCGTATTTTTGTTTGGAAAATTCAACAGTTTGGTAGAAAATTCAACTATGTGGTAGAAAATTCAACGGTTTTGTAGAAGATTAGTTTTTTTCTGTTAATTGGAAAATCTCTTCCATTTTAGGGGTAAAAATTGATTCTTTTAATTTAGAAATTCAACTATTAGGTTAGACATTTATTTAAATTGTTGAAAATTCGTCTTTTTTGCATAAAATTAATCTTCTTGTTTGAAAATGCACCTATTTGGTTACAACGCCGCGTTACAGGCATCCTACTTTATCTACTGAGCAAGACTCGTAAATACTGATGCCTCTTTCACCTCGCACCTCATCTCCTTCACACGTTACTCTTTCTTCGCCGTAACTTTCACAACACAAAATCAAACGTAACCGCAAAATCAGCCCGTACTTATTCTTCAATTTTTCTACCACATTCACAATTTCATCCACACCCTTCAATCTCACTCAACCTCTCACCCCTATCTGTTTTACTCACCACACTTTCACCACGCTCACTTTTCTTTACCCTTCTTAATAGTCAAAAAATTACAGCACCAAGAAACACCGTGACTCAACTAACGGTACCGGAAACGGAAGGCTACATGGAGCGTAAGTAGATAATTTATAGCAGAATATTGATAATAGCAACATTTATTTAAGCAATGAAAGTCTATTACATTGATTAATTAAAGTTTCCATTTAATAACATTATTGTATGAGTTGATCTTTTCATTTAATTATATGAAATTTTAAATACAGCTATGCCAGTATATCCTCCCCGATCAGAAGATTCACCCTGTGGACTATTTGGAGTAATGAGTGGTTGTGGATCGACGTGTTGGCAGGAATGCGGCACTTATGACCCCAGCTCGTCAATTTTCTGTCCGGATGTAAGTTAATTTTAACAATAGCTATAGTTTAAAAAATGTATATCACTAAAAAAATGTCCCATAAAATTATAATGTTACCAAATTACGATATTAAATAGATTTTTAGATATTCATATTTTTATATGACTAATTAATTTTATTTGTTTCGACAGGTATGTATGTCACCGCGTTGCAAATGTGACCCTGGTTACATAATTGATAACAATGCTGGTGGTAAATGTGTTTTACCCACCGATTGCATGGTAAACCCTGGAGTATAAGAAAAATCTTGAAAAAACATCCAAGAATTTGAAGAAAATTAAACAATCCCTCTCGGCCGAAGCTCACCATAATTGCAAAATTCGAAAATTTATTTTCTTTTTATGTGAACTACAAGGTAAAATAAATTCAACTAAATCCACAAGGACTCAATACGAATTTGGTGACGGGTTCTACGAAATATTGTTGTTTACTGTAATTTCATGTTTGAACTTACAATAAACTAACAACAGAAATTAAATCTCTCTTGCGTTTTTATTATGTAATTGCCTATTTTACACATCAAAATAAATGCTTACAAACTTAAATCTTTAAAAACTCATTAGTTATTGAAAGTACGATCAAGTTTTTTCTCTTCATATTTATAATTTATTTAAATAATATAAAAAACTAGATATTATTTTCTCTCTATTTTTTCAATTATTTATATACAATTATATTTTATAAAACTTCCCTATGAACTACAATTCGAGCTGATCTTTTTTCTTTTCAACAATTCAACTTTTGAATTTTGAAAATATTTGAAAAGCTTTGAGTATTGTTGCTCCGTTATCATTTCCAAATCTAATCATTGATCGTAAATTTATCGTGTCCTATTTTTGCAACATCCACCTCAAAAGTTGACCTTTTTATGCTTCTAAATTGTGCCTAAAGGACTTTATTTGAGCAGACTGTGTGCGAACAATTTTCGCGCATGCGCAATTCGGAGTAGCCCCGGGCTGAAACCCTTATGGTTTCAGTCGGGTGTCCGTCCGTTTTTTTTTTTTTAATAACGTTTTCATGCTTGTTCTCGGGTGAACCCGGGTTTTCATCATCAGCCATGGACTGGGTCAAGTGTCTAATGAGATGAAGATGTTATAAATTAATTTAATACGAGGTTTGATATCTTTTGCGATGATGTTGTAGGTACAAAATTAGGAGCATGGTGAAGTTTAGAGTTCGTCTTTTACCGCTGTTATGCTTATGCTGCAGCCGCGAGCGTTAGAGTGACGACTCACTCGGCTCTAGCCTCGTTATACTGCCGGGGATCAAGGAATTCATATGAGATAAGTGAGAGAGGGAAGTTATGAGGCGGTTTAGGGTCGGGGGGTAGAGATTTTTAGATAATTCCAGAATCCCCGTCTTGCTTATTTAAACCACACGTTCGTTCCACAACACAGCTCCGATTCAGGTCGCTGATCAATCTGTCTAGCAATCACCATTTTCTCATTTTAGTTTTTGTTTGTTATGTTTTTACTTCTGTTAATGGCTCCCGCACTGCCGATAACATTCCTACCCTTGTTGATACGCCTGGCTATATCTCCTTCGATCTTTCGGTCAGTAGTAAATAAACTACCAATATAAATATACTTATCAACTTGTTCTATCCTCTCGTCGTCTAAGACGATGTTGCCTACTGTTTTCTCACCCTTTCCTTTAAACAGCATAATTTTTGTTTTATTCACGTTAAGTAACAACCTTATCATCTGCAAACGCTAACCCACGCACCTTCACTGTCTAGAAATCTACACAAGTTTGGTTCTTATAGTACTTTAAAGTCTCTAGAGTAAGTTCCTCGAGGACACGAGGTCAAACCAATGCCCGGGGTTGGATAAAATCTTCTTCGAAGAAATCTGGTTTTTACAGTACTTTTGGGTCCTGAAGTAAATTCCCAACTTCAAGGATCCTAAATTATTGCAAACCCCAGACTTTCCAAAGGGAATTTGTTTTTCACATCTGGATCATTAGTTCAATCTTGCGTCCTCAAAGAACCCACTCCAGGGACCTTGAAGTGCTGTAAAAACCAGAATTCCCCGAAGAAAATGTATTTTTCACACCTGGGGCATTCGTTCAATCTTGTGCGCTCGAGGAACCCACTCCAGGAACCGTAAAGTACTGTAAGAACTCGACTTTCCCGAAGGAGATGAGTTTTTTACACCTGGGGCATGGTCTAGATTGCGTGTCCTCAAGGAACTCACTCTCAAGGGACATTGAAGTACTGTTAAAAACAGACTTCCCCGGAAAAGATGTGTTTTTTTACTCCAGGGGACATTGATTTAATCTCACGTCCTCGAGAAATGCACTGCAGGAGCCCTAAAGTACTGCACTAGGATGTAGTTTACGGTTCGGCACTATAAAAGGCCACAAGCAGGAAGGAGAAGAATGGTTCCGAGAACTCCGATTCACCGTGAAGACCATTGAGGCCACCCCCGAAAGCCTCCGTAAATCGTTGTCCCAGTGTATAAAAACCAGACTTCCCCGAAGGAGGTGTGTTTTTTACACCTGGGGCTTTGGTTTAATCTTGTATCATCTAGTAACCCACTTCAGGGAACTTAATGTACTGTAAAAACCACGGTTTCATGAAGAAGTTTCGTTTTCTTGCACCTGGGGCATGTGTTTGATCTCGTTTCCTTGAGGAACTTACTCTAGGGGCCCGAAAGTACTGTATAAACCAGACCTCCTTGTAGAAGATGTGTTTTTGGCACCTGGTGCTGGAGTTAGACGATACAACCTCAAGATACGGTTTAATTTTACCTGAAAGTTTGTTTAAAACTAAGCGCTTTCGGCGAACATGCTGTTTTCACAGTTGGTGCAAAGCTTTGACTTGGGTAGCATAATTCTCTCGACACTGCCATTTATAGAAATCAGGTAAGATAAAAGAATATAATGCTTTAACTTCACCAAGACTTTCTGCGTCTGCATTCCAAGCAGGGATATGTGAAAAGCAAATGGTAATCTGTTCCTCCAATGGGAAAACTGGTACACAGACGGCTCCAAAGGAGTGAGAGGGTCAGAAGTAGGAATCTATGACGGCGCAGGAAGGAGGGGGATAGGGATCTCACTTGGGCGGCATACCACCATCTTTCAGGGAGAGGTCCTATACGTCCTTCGCTAAGCTGAAACATTAATAGAGGTAAACGCTACTGGTAGGCAGTTTACAATCTGCTCGGACAGCCAAGCGACATTACCTGCAGTTGGAAAACCAGACATAAAACATCAGCGCTGGTTTGGGAATGAAAAAGGGCATTCAACCAAGTTGCAGAATAGAACAACGTGGCCCTCATATGGGTCTATGGTCACACAGGGATCAACGGCAACGAAAAAGCGTACCAGTTGGCAAACAGTGGTGCAGCAAGTGAATACATAGGACCGGAACCGGTACTGGAACTAACATCTCGCTGCGTCGGGATGTCCATCAAAAGCTGGAGCCGGAAGACGGAACGGGAATACTGGGAACAATCCCAGGGTTTCCGACAGGCGAAAGCCTTCCTAGGAAATACGTACAGTATGGAACGACTCAGGGATAACCTGGGATTACCCAAGAAAGACATAAGAACAGTGCTTCACATGCTTACAGGTAACAATCACCTGAACAAGCGCGTGCACAAAATGGGGTACAGGCCCGCAACAGGGTGATGGACATGCGGCAGGGACGATGAAATAGCCCTGCATGCCCTATTCCAGTGCCCGGTATTAGCTAGGATCAGGCAACAATCCCTTGAGGCCCACTTAATGGGACCTGGGAAAATTAAAACGTGATCAGTGGTTGACATACGGGGCTTCACCAAGAAGTCTGGAATCAACTCCTGGTTATACCGCAGCTATGACTATTTTTATTCAAAATAACTTATTCTTCTTGTTAGATATGTTTAAAGCTCATTTTTCCAGTACATAAAATACCACACAAGCGAACCATCATATTTTACCATTTTCGGATGTTTTGACATCAATCCCACATCTTATTAACTTTAAAAAAATCATTGACTGTTAATTGATCGGCGCTGCCCCTCCTTATCCTACGCTATTCCTTTTTTTCACTTATAACGTAAAATTTTCAAGTGCACCAAACATTTTCTATCTACTTCACATGCTTGTTTTTAAGAATGGTCCGAAAAAAAGTATCGTGTGTATCAAGTGAGTACGGCTACTTTGACGAGTCAAGTCCACACTCGTCAAAATAGCCTTCTTTACGCCCTCGATACGCAATGTACGTTTAATCAGTGAGGTTCACTGGTTTCTCAGTACCAGTAGTCATTTGGTCATACGCGCAGTGGTGCTAACAGACCGCGACTTTTTCAACTGCACAGGCGTCGCGTAAAGAAGGAGTGACGAAGAGAACATCAGTTTTCTTCCTTACTCCTCCATTGCCCGACGCCTGCGCAGTTGAAAAAGTCGCAGACTGTTAGCACCATTGCATACGCGTTGCTTTCCGTCAGCTGGTTAGGTATGTCATTTACCATTCATCACTATTGTGCTAACATTTGCAAAATTATCTTTTGAAAACCGAACTTTACTTTCACAAAAATAAATTAAGGCCGGGCTACAATAAAATTGCCGCGAGGCACACAGGTATCTCGCTAATCCAAGAAGCTTGGTTGGGGGGGCTGGTCTTTTTTGTTACAGGGACCCCAAGGCAGCCAACCCAAGGGCCTGCATACTGACGAAGGGAGTAAACGCTGTCCCGCTGCTTGAGCTATGTTCGAGAGACCTGATGGTGATAGCCATGGATCTCAAAAGAATAGGAAGGCTAGTTCTGGGATCGGCTTACTTTCCGTATGACAGCGAAACTAACGCACCAGTGGAGGTATGTACACTGGTGGAATATTGCAAGGTAAGGGGTATTCCTCTACTGCTGGGATGCGATGCTAATTCCCGCCATACTTTGTGGGGCAGCACGGACGTCAACTCAAGAGGAAATGACCTACTGGAATACCTAATCACCACTGACTTAGATATTCTTAACACGGGGAACACCCCGACGTTCCGTAACTCGGTCAGGGAGGAAGTCATTGACGTCACTCTCTGTACCAGCAGTTTTAGAGATAACATCAAGAGGCGGAGAGTCCCAGATGAACCCACTCTATCAGATCACTCACAGATAGAGTTCGTGTTGGAATCCATTGTACCCGCTGGCCCTAAATGGGTCAGAAATCCAAGAAGAACGGACTGGGATCAGTTTTCTACGGAGCTGAGATTTGCACATTCAGAGGTTCTCAAGTCAATTCGTGACATGGATACTCTGGAGATGGCAGCCAACACTTTCACGGAATCCATCAAAGCTACTTATGAAAGTAATTGTCGACCTACAAGAGTCCGAAAGGCTGGGGAGACATACTGGTGGAATGGGAAACTCGAAGAGCTTCGCAGGGAAACCAGAGAGAGGTTCAGACGTGCCAGTAATCTCAAAACGAAAGAACTATGGACATCATTCACAACGATGAGGGATGAATACAGGGGTGCAATACGTAAGACAAAGCAAGAGAGCTGGACCAACTTTTGCACGGACATCGAGAAGGGAGCTGAGGCGGCTAGACTGGATAAGCTGCCTTCTCGAAATCCGGATGCTATTCTCGGCACTCTTAAATTGCCCGGTGGGGGTTACTCGGAGTCGAACGGGGACACCTTGGCTCACCTCATCAAGGCACACTTCCCGGGCTTTTCAAAATTTGGAGAAGTGGGTACAGCACCTCTGAAGCAACCAAAGTCGCCAGCGGCCCAACTGGGCCCGAAACGGTGGCTAGCCAACTAGATTGTCACCCCTGCCAGGGTCAGGTGGGCCCTGAAGTCCTTTAGCCCTTACAAGTCTCCTGGCCTAGAGGGCTGGAGAGTCCATCATAGGGCCGCTAGTGAGACTTGCTAGGGCTAGTCTTACGCTGGGACACGTCCCGGCGGCATGGAGGGGTACGAGAGTAGTCTTTATTCCGAAAGCAGGTAGGATCGGTTATACCTTACCCAAGGATTTCCGTCCCATCAGCCTAACATCTTTCCTACTAAAAACAGTGGAAAGACTTGTGGATAGTTATATCCGCGACAAGGTCTTGTCAAGGAGGCCACTTCACAAAGAGCAACACGCCTATAGGGCTGGTCACTCGACGGAGACGGCCCTACGCGGAGCAGTAAACCTAATTGAAGGACAGCTGAAGGAGAAAGGCCTCGCGATTGGAAACTTTATGGACATCGAAGGAGCCTTTAACAACACCTCTGGAGAGGTGATTAGGGCGGCCATGATTACACATGGTGTGCCTACTGTAGTCGTGGAATGGACGTACCATATGTTGGCCGACAGGAATCTAACTACGACTAGGCGTGATACCACTTTATGTGGAACCGTGGACTCGGGATGTCCGCAGGGAGGAGTTTTATCGCCCTTGCTGTGGTGCCTAGTAGTGGATGAACTGCTTTATCTACTCTCGAGTCAGGGTCACCACGTCATAGGCTATGCGGACGATATACTAGTTATCGCGCGTGGCCAGCATCTGGATGCGCTCTTCGGAGTAATGCAGCAAGCACTGATGATAGTGGATTCATGGTGTAAGAAAACTGGACTATCGGTCCATCCGAGTAAGACAGACGCGGTTGTTTTCACCAGAAGGTATAAGTGGGGTACCACGAGTACACTGAAACTTGGAGGACAACAACCAGAAATCAAAGAATGAGCTAAATACCTTCGAGTAATTCTGGATAAGAAGCTGTTATGGAATGAGAACCTGGAAAATAAGTGCAAGAAACTAGTAGCAACTCTATGGCTCTGCAGGAGAGCCATAGGGAAAAGCTGGGGCTTGAAGCCAGAGACACTCATGTGAATCTACACAGCGATCTTGCGACCCAGGCTAACCTATGCAGCGCTGGTCTGGTGGCGCAGGGTCGAGCTGTCCACTGTGAAGTCTCGACTGGAAAGGATCAAGGGACTGATTTTGAAAGGCATCACTGGTGCCTCGAAGTCGTCACCTACGATGGCACTGGGGGCACAAACAGGGTTGGAGCCCCTCTATCTCACCATCAGGGCCGTGGCTGCCAAGGCGGCCTGGAGACTAAACTTGGTAAATGACAGAAGGATATCAACAGCAGTGAAGATCCCAGTTGACATCGCGAGGAGGCCGACCCTGAACATGCCCAGGGACAAAATGGTCACTCGATACCTCTTCCACGAAAGAGGAATGGGTTAACGGCGACACACACCTGCCCAGTGATGGAGACAACTGGTTTACAGATGGCTCCAGGAATGAGGAGAATGCAGGAGCCGGTGTATACCGTAGAAGGAATGCAATGGGCTTCACAATCGAGTTGGGGTCCCACGCCACAGTTCTACAATCTGCGATTATGGCCATACTCCAGTGCGCCTACAAGGCAAAGGAGTATGACAACAAAAGAAACATCCGTATCCGCTCAGATAGCAGGGCTGCTATATTGGCCTTGAATGGAACAACGACCACGTCGCTATTAGTATGGGAGTGCTTTGAGGCACTAAATATGCTAGCGACGGAAAACCGAGTTACTCTGCTATGGATCTCTGGACACAGCGGTATCAAGGGCAATGAGATATCGGATACGCTAGCCAAACTAGCAGCAAGAAGAAACTTTACTGGACCCGAGCCAGTTGTAGGTATTTCCAGTAGGTCAGTCACTGAAGAAATTAACAGTTGGCTGACTGAGGAACATCAGAATGAGTGGGATTTGGTCACTGGTTGCAGACAGGCCAAAACACTCTTGGGCTCAAAGCTTAATTTTAACCGAGCAAGGGAAATACTCAAGCTCGGGAGAAAAGAGATCAAAGTCCTAACAGAAATGTTTATAGGACATGGGAATCTCAGATATCACAGACATAAGATAGGGCTTGCGGAAAGTCCTCTCTGTCGTCTGTGCGGAATGGAGGATGAGACAGCTACTCACATCCTTTGGCACTGCCCTGCGATTGCGGGGAAACGTCTAATACTTACTGGCAGTTACTGCATCAGTGAGTCGGAGATATCAGCCAACAGCGTGGCTGCGGTCCTCTCTTCATGGAGAGGGCTTTGGGGTCACGCTTAGGCTCACAAGGGGACGCAACGGGATTACCCAAGCGTCAGGGGCTATTACGTTCAAACAAACTAATAATAATAATATAAATACAATAAAATTGGATATAGTTGGAAGGCCCGTCGTTAGGTCAACGTGTCGCATCGCTTAACGTCAAAACCAAGTGGCCAGAGGCCTCCCCACTTTAATCGAAAGATATTATATCCCCTGCTTATTGCAGACAGGTCCCAAACATTTATACCACAAACACTAGTATACAATAAAGTTTGTTTTCACTCGAGAAACGCAAAGACCTGACCTAAGACACGCGCGTACCAGACGGCTGGAAGTTTATGTCTTGGCCGCATGGAGCGCTATATCACTGGTTAAATCTATCATTTGGCGTCACTGGTATATTCAGTATCGCTATTTTAGTTGAGCCATTTACTGATTCATCTAGTCAAGGTGGGTAAATCATTAGTTCACCAGTTATAATTAAAAATACCAGTGCAACCAGTGACAATTTCACTGGTTCAGTCTAAGAGAGTAAAACAATTCGATCATTTTTTAAGGTTCTGCAACTTTCATAATAAAAATGTATCAATTACACACCTAGTTTATTTATAATGCTTTGCAAAGTTTAAAATTATTTGAAAATAAGGTAATAGTTTAAACAATGGTTTGAAAAAAAGTCGCATCGAGATATTTCATCAGAGACTAATTCTAAAAGTGTCTTCGATTATATGATTAGATCCTTCGTTTGTTTATAACAATTGCAGAACATTAAAAAATTACATAATTGTTTAAACAATGGCATATTTAGACATTTCTTAAACGAATCCAAAGGTGTTTTCGGTTTTTCGATCAGAACTTTAAATTGCTTATGGTTAGTGTCTATACGTCCGGAAATATCCCACGCCCCGTTCCCTCTTCCAGCTCCCCTTTTCCTTACCAGATCCGTACATTTAGATTCGACTGTGTTATAAACGTAGATAAACGTACGGACTGTTCGGACGTTTAGACTCAGCCTTATTCATAATGCTTTGTGGAATTCTCAGATCCATGTATGAGGCAATGCACATGTACTCATATGTTGATTGAAGTAGAAAAATCGTTAACAACCTTGTATTTTAACTTTTTCGTTGCTACTATTTACGTACTTAAAGCTGGTGTGCAATTAATATATTTTCTTGTAGAAGAATTTTTAGTTTTTCGATCGGACCTGACGGAACAAATTACGACACTAGAAGTTTATCTTTCTACAAATATAATAAAACACGTCGAAGCAAAGCAAATAAAAAAAATTGCCAGCGCTTGCAGATTGTCAGGTGCAATATAAAAACGGATTGCCCTACAAGACGTGTCAGTTCTATTTGAAACTTTAGAGAAAGCTACTAAAATGTCTACCATTTTTGCTCTTTTATTTTTCGTCTCCATCGCAAGTGTCGCCGAAAGTTATACGTGTAAGTAGATCATTTATAGAGCTATAATTAAAATAGCAACAAGCATTTAACTGTTATATTATATTTCTTAATTTCTTAATTTTATTCAATTAAATTTAAAATATAGATATGAGAGGACAACCTCTACAACCAGAAGATTCTGCATGTGGAAAATATGGAATATTTCAAGATTGTGGATCAGCCTGTTGGGACAAATGTAGCAGTTACGACCCCATACCGGCAGATGCTTGTTTGGCTGTAAGCTTTTTTTCATTTTAATTTAAACACATTATTTAACAAGAAAAAAAGTTCCAGTAGATAATCAACGAATCAATTAAAATGAAACTCAAAAGTAAAAAAATATGATTTAAAAAACGCAGTTACACTTTTCAAGAAAATTAAAATATTAGAAAACTATGATTTCAAATCGTTTTTGAGATTTATAGTTTTATACAACTAATTTATTTTATTTGTTTCAATAGGTGTGCGGTCCAGCTCAATGCCAATGCTACGATGGTTATATAATTGACGACGAGGCTGGTAATAAATGCGTCTTACCCGAAGACTGCAAGAGAAATTCCAAGAATAAAAAGAATCATAAGAAATCATCCCAAAATAAAAAAAATCATGATTTAAAAGAGAACAAAAAAGATCAAAAATTTTCTGAGTACCAAAGATCATCATAATTATCAGAATGGGAAATTTTTTTATTCTTGTTGGAACTACAAGTTTAAAGAAATTTAACTAAATCCACTAGGACCAAATACGTATTTGGATCCGGGTCCTTTGAAATATTGTTGCTTACTGTGATTTTATGTCTAACTTTACAATAAAGTAACATAGATTAAAACCCTTTTTCGTTTTCATTATGTAATTACCTATTTTACACATCAATATTAATGCATACAAACAAGTAGTTTCTTTCAGCACGTATTAGTTATTGAAATTACGATCAAGGTTTTTCACCGTATTCATCATTTAATAACTAAATTAAATAATATAAAACACTAAGCTTTTTTCTTCTATTTTTACAATTGAGCCTTTAATAAGAAAAAGTGGAAATATCTCGTAGGTGAGTAAAACGCAGCTATATAAAAGTGCCTACAAAAATTGGATATAATTTCACGTCTGTAAAAAGCAGTAATAGAACATTGTCAGTAAACAGTAGACAACGGTATTTGGGCTGTAAGAAACAGAATAGAAAAACCTGGCAGTAAAAAGTGATTATATCCCATTTTTTTAGGCACTTTTCTGTAGCTGCGTTTTAGTCACCTACGAGATTTATCCACTTTTTGTTATCCGCGGCTCAACTAATTTCATAAATTTATATTTGATAAAACTTCCAGTAAGTGAAAAGTGGATAAAAAGTTAAGAATTTCAGAAAAAACGGCAATTAATCAACATTGATATAGGAAAAGATAATTATAAACCATAATATTTTATTTAAACAGTTATTTTTGTCAACATGAATTAATTATTACATCACTTAAACTGAAAA
>CAKNWT010325897.1:0-14884 GCA_932066315.1 Andricus coriarius | reverse complement strand
AGTTCATTGCGTGGTAATATACGGAAAAAAAATACGTTCAAACCATACATGAAAAATTATAATTATTTAAAAAATAACGTAATTTATGAACAAATTTCATATTCATTTTGCTCAATTATATTGTTTAAACAAGTGATACATCAGTAGTAATTGTATTTTTTCAAAATTCGTCACTAATATAGCGCTCCAAAATAAAAATTCGCTAGATAATATTAAAAAGTTTTATTTTACTGTTTTTGACATTCAATATCTAAGTAATTATGATTTAAATTTAAATTTTATTTTATTTTATTTTTTTTTAATTTCTTTCTTATTTTTTGAATTGTCTGATCTTTCTACTCGTGTGTTTCCTTGAAACATTTCACACAATAATATGCTTGACACTCTATACAAGATTTGTTAGTTCTTACGGCGCGTTTCTCAGTTGAGCAATACTTTTTGGATCCAGTGTTTTCAAGGGAATGATTTCCAAGTTTGCTTCTAGAGCCAAGTAAATATTTGTGACAAATTTCCATGGCAAACTCTTTGGTATCTTTTTTTTTTTTCACTGATTGAATTGTATAGCACTGTAGCATTTGTAATCGAACCTTGTACCAATCTGATAAAAACTGGCCATATCCATTTCTTTGCTCGAATGATTGGCATCAAATGATTACATTGCTGATCATGTAAATCAACTCCTCTCATAAAACTATTGTAAGCTTTGAAAACTTTCGGAAAAGATAATGCAACTTTTTCTTTCGCTTCTTTATCATAACGTGTTACATCTGAAGTAGGTGTAACACCAGCGGCTGAAGATAAAATTGATACTGGTTTTGAGTCCATAACTCTGAAAAAATTAACACCACTTTTAGTGTCATGTTTTACTTTGAATGTTCCTCTGTGTGCTTTAGCATCTATTTCATTGGTCACTCCGATCCTATATTTTCTGACAGTCCCAGTTGCTCGCACTCCTTGATTTTTCAAATGCACTAACAAGTCAGAAGAAGTAAATAGGTTATCGAAGTAAATATGATATTGAAGTCTATTACGAGGAGATGATTTGGATAAAAAGTCATGAAGCATTTGTAGAACAACTCGATTGCCTTGGGAAATTTTAGGTAGAAAATCATTATTCTCGTTCTTGCCACAGTATATATCAAAATGAAATACATAACCATTTGAACCACATAATGCCCACATTTTGATACCGAATCGTGTCGGTTTCCCTTTAATAAACTGTTTGAAACATACCTTACCATAGAATTTTATCATCATCTCATCAATAGAAAGTGCTGTACAAAAATAACCAAAACTCTTGATATTTTTATTCAAAATATTTAGAATCGAACGAACTCGCCATGCTTTATCCGTTGCGTTTTCATCATTTCATTTGTGAAATTTTATTTTAGATTTTATCCTATCAAATTTAGCATGCGGCATAGCCGATCTAACTACATCAGCTCCAAACAAATCATTGGTAGACCAATAATCTCTTTGTGATAATCTTTTGTTGAACATAGTAAAAATAATAATGCCTAAAAATAATTCGAAACGATCAGATGTTAGCTCATATCCTCGTCTGAAGTAGAATCTAGAATTTTTTTTTCAGCTCATCAGAGAAAAAAATTTCAAATAATTTCTCCATCAATCCAATTATAATTGTGTCTTTCAACCAATTTTTTTTTACTCGCATTGTAATTTTCCGATACTTTTTGATAGGACTGAATTGATTGATTGGCTCCAAAATCTTCATCCATTTCAATATCAGTTTCCGCGTCACTTTCATCAGTGGTAGATGAACAATTATCATCATTACTTTGATCCGATTCACCGGAATCGTCTGGATTAGGAATGAATACTGAACCAACGTGATCGTATTTTTCAGTACTTTCCACCGCATGTATTCCGCGTCTCTTCCTAACATTTTGTGCTCCAGATTTATGATCTACCAAATCGAGTGCCCAAAAAATTACTTTCGAAAAATGAAACAATCCAACTATTTTACAGAAGTGAATAATATTATTAAACGTACATATGTCATGTATAAGACTGAAACTATAACATGAAAATATGATTTCCATAAAACACTACTCTAGTAAACAATTATGAGGACTTTATATTCCGCTCCATATTGTTAAATGTATTGTTTGAACAATATAATTGAGCAAACTGAATATGAAATTCGTCATCAGCGATCCCAAAAACCCAAGAAACCATATGTAACAACGTTATTTTGGGTATGTAAAAAAATTTGTTGATAAATTACATTATTCTTTAAATAATTAGAAATATATTAATTGAACATTTAGAAACTCGGAGGTTATCATGTATTAATGCTTATAACATCTTCCAAATTTTAATTAGATTAAAAATGGCAGAAACAATGATCCTTGTTTAAACTAAATATTTTGTTTAGTAAAAAATTAAAAGATATAATTTTTGGAATTAATTACACAATTTACGAATATCATTATTTGGAAAATTATTGTCACTTGCTCCTCATTTTAGAAATGATGTGGAAAATTCCAGTGTCTTCGAATCTCCTTCACTCTATCGCTCATCAATCAGTACTTTCTTGTCTCAAGAAAATCGATTTGCAAAACAACTATTCATAAAGAATATTAGTTTACTAGTTATGAGACAATATAATATTGAATAGTTATCGACAAAGATAGTGTCAGAGATTCGAAAAAACTAGAATTTTCTACACAATTGATGAAATGAAATTTCAACAATGTAGTTAAACTTTTGAGTGTGTATTCGAATTTTTAATCAACAAGATTAGTTTACTACCAAAAAAGGAGAACTCAAAACAAAATATATAAGTTTAGAAACAAAATCGTTAAAATGTTATCTGAAAATAATTGATTTTCAGCAAACACGTGGATCTTTAATTAATCAAATTAATTTTTGGCTAAGTGGGATTTTCGTTTACAGTACGTTTACATACATAGCGCAGTTTCCTTAAAAAAATCGATTTCGTACGATTGAACAGAATTTGACTAAAATAAAGTCTATAGTGGTTTTGTTTTAAAAGTAAACTAAGTTGCGCATCTTTTTAAATCTTATGTGTTCAAGTTGGTTACTGCCCTTTACTCACACTCACTACGTGCATACTTTTTTATAATCCATCTTGAAAACCTTAAAAACTGTAAGATTTTATTCTTTTTTGTGTAGAATATATGATTTTATTTTGAGAGTACAAAATAAAGCACACGTATTTTATAATGATATTCTTTGTTCTTAATTATTTCACATTGAATTTTCTCTGTAGCTGCGAATTATTCAAAGAACTTTCCTTTTTAAACATTTTTGTTGTCACATACATAGTTTATAACGAATTAAAACCAATTTCTTTTATTTGAGATGAAAATTTAATAATTATATCTTCGAAGGACAATCTTGAAACTATTAACGTCGCCATCTCACACATATGTGCGATAACGACTACTTACGTATATATTTGTACTCTGATGATGCAATAGAATATTCTGTAGTTACATTTGTTGATCCCCTTATTCACTAAAGTATTAATCAGTTGTTCCTATACATTGTGAAAATGAGGAGAGTCTATACTTTCGTTTTCACTCTGGCGGTCATCTTTAATTCTATTGGTGAATATACTAAGATAATAGATCTACCATTTTTATTATATTTTATATAATACATGCATAAATACGGCCATTTCTCAGGCCTTGGAGCTAACTTAAAGTCTCCTTTTCCAGCTTATAATGATAAATGGCCATTTGTATATTTATGTCGTCAACATTTATTTTTTGTCGACATACCTGATGTCTCGGGATTACTCGTCTCGTTTTGCCTCCTCTCGTGGTGTCTTTTCTCGTTCCTCGCCTCGGTTTTTCCTAGTACAGCTCGTGTCCCACATGAGGGACCCGGAAGGAAACTTTTCAGTGCTAATACATTCACGAATTATGCAATTTTTTACCAACGAGAGTACACAAATATACATACATGAATATGGAATTATACATACATGAAAATGTAAACATACATATATTTCGTAGAGGTCAATTATAAAATCGATTGTGTACTAATCATATGAGTTTATATGAGTCTTATTACTGACTTATTTATTACTTTTTATACATTCAAATTTCATACAATTTAAAAAATATGTAGTAGTCAAAGTGATTCAGTTAGGTATGCACTTTCGATTTTTATTATTAATACCCCGATAAATATATTCTTATTCCAACGAACTTGAAAAGCGCCTCTTAAGGCCGGCTCCTACGGCTCTCACTGAAAACATACATGTATCAATAATGTCCCTCTCCTTCCCCTTTTCTGCATAATATACTACTAAGCTTACAACAAAGAAATTACTTTTTAGCAATACCATAGAATTTTTAACCAAATAGTTATATGTTTAACCTACAAAGACGAAATTACTCGAGGATAGCTGAACTATCAAACTGAAAAGTTTAATTTAGAACAAACAGATCATTTCGAACCAATGAAGATGCAGTTTCGGTCAGATAGTAGAATATAAAGAAATTAATTTTTTGAATTTTCACCAAACAGTTGCTCTTACGAACAAAGAGTTGAATTTGCAACCAAGGGAGAAAAAATTTTAACAAAATAGTTCATTTTTCCTTTGAAATCATAATAATTTATGAACCAAAGTGGCACTGAAATTATCTGAAAGTTACTAGCATGCCTTTAATAATCAGACTTATGGTCGTTTGAATTTTAAAAAATTCAAAAGTATGCCATGAAGTTAATAAGAACTCCGAGTGATCTTTAACGTTGAAAAAAATTCAAAAATGAAACCAAAACAATGAATTGTGTTAAATTCTAACACAGTAAGCTTCAACTATTTTCAGCCTGACATTTTTATGGCACAACTTTTCTTCACAGAATCCTTCACTTATGATTTTAAGGTATATTATACCAAAAACGAGAATAGGGTATTAAGCTCTTTTTGAAATTTGTTCAACAAAAAACATAAATCCTCTATTTATTTTCGCAGAATTAAGTTCGCAGTCAAGCAAAGATTACCTGGACACTCCCCGCCCGGTTCAACTTCGCTCTTGTCTTTCTAGTCGTACACTTCAAGCTCCTCAGGAGCATCCAGTTCGTGTCAGAGACAGGTCTCCCCCAGGTAGGCCTTCTTCTCCTCAAGTACTTGGATACGCACCTGAACAACTTGGACACGTTCGGCTTATTCCCCGCAGAAATCAGAATCTATGATTCGAATTTCGAAGATACGTTTTTCCTGCTGGTTATGCGACTCGATTGCGAATAGAAAAAAATAACTACATTCCTGTCCCAGCCAAAGAACATATTGTTTTATCAGTACCCAATGGCGACATTTTTGCAATATTAGAGCATAGCGGGGTTCTTAGTGGAATATATTCGACACATAGATTTCATGCAAGATTGAAAATGAATATGATAAGCGGCGAACTTAATAATTTGACCACAGACGAAATACAGTATTGTCCACTAGGCGCACGTCACCCAATCTCCACCCACAATTTTATTAAAGCTTTAGCACGTGAAGATTCATTGAAGTATGAATTCAATACTAACAGTAGACGTAACCCTGCTTCTTCTCCTTCTGACAGACGACATTCACCTGACTGGAGTCCGGCTCATGAGTCTCCGCTTCAAGTCGAAGCCAGGTTGCCACCTGGGTGGCCGCCTTCACCTATAGTACTAGGATATGCACTTGGACAACTTGGATACATTCGGCTTATTCCCCGCACAAATCAGAACCTACGATTCGAATTTCGCAGATACATTTTTACTATTGGTTATTCATTCAGATTGCGAGCAGGAAAAAACAACTATATTCCATTGCCTGCCCAAGAACATATTGTTTTATCATTATCCAATGGTGAGATTTTTGCAATACTAGAGCATAGCGGGTTTCTTCGTGGAATATATTCGACACATAGAACTCATCCGAGAATCAAAATAAATATGATAAGCCGCGAAATTGATAATTTGACCCCAGATGAAAGGCGATATTGTCCCGTAGGCGAAAGTTACCCAATCTTCCCCAACAATTTTTTTAAAGCCTTAGCAAATGACGATTCACTGCAGTCTGAATGGAATACTAACAGTGAACGTAACCCTGGCTCTTCTACTTTGGACAGAGAAGATTCACCTGAACAGACTTCACCGCAGGAGCCTCCTCTTCGTCAAAGGTCCATGTCCCCTCCGGGAAGTCCTCTTTCTGTTCAAGTACTTGAATGTCCAATAGAACAGCTTGGCTATGTTCGGCTTATTTCCTACACAAACCAAACCCAGCGATTTGAATTTCGAAGATATGTTTTTCCGGTCCATAAACCAATTCGATTGCGAATAGATCATACGAACTATGGATTTAGGCCAAACGAAAAATATATTGTATTATCAACCCCCAGTGGTGACGTTTTTGCAATTTTGGATTATGATGGGACTCTACATGGATTATATAGAACAGATGAAAATTGTTCGCGAATAAAAATAAAAATAACAAGCGGCGCCGTTGAGAATTTGACTGCAGATGAAATAAGGTGTTGTCCTGTAGGCAAAAATCACCCTATCTTCCCAAACAGTTTTATTAAAGCTTTTTCAACATACGATTCACTGGAGTCCAAATAGAATGCTAATGGCGAACGCTATCCTGGTTCTTCTTCTTGTGCCAGACAAAATGCACCAGCCCCGACTTCTCCTCAGTAGCCTCCTCTGCATGCCGGGTCCAGTTTTCCTCCGGGCAGACCTCCTTTTCATGAAGTACTAGGTTATGCACTTGGACAACTTGGACATATTCGACTAATCCCCAAACCGTATTATACCCGGCAATTCGAGTTTCGAAGATACTATTTGCCCGCCGATAAAGAAATTCGATTGCTTGTACGAAATGGATAGAAATTTTTTGAGGATGAAAATAATTATGATAAGCTGTGATGTTAAGAATATGGCAACATATTAAATGAAGGAATGTCATGTAAGGCAGATATTACCTATTTTCCCACACCTTTCTGTGACAGTTGTTGCAAGTTGAAATTTACTGGAGACTGTATAATTAATTCCATTAAAAAGTTGTGCAATAAAGCATAATAATCCTTGTAGCCTGAATTTGAACCAATATTAAATTAAAACATTAAAACAACATTTTAATTTTTTCGGCGAATTGCTATTTTTGAAAATTTTATGTCAATGCACATAACGAACTTTTACTTAAGAGATAATGATTTTTAATATTAAAAACCTGTGAAAGAGCTCTAATTACTATAATGTACCAGCGGTTCAAGCAGTCAAATTAATTTTATTAAATTATTCAATTTTGTGGGATCGTGATAACCATCTTATTACTTCAAGATCTTTCCTTTTTCGGGTGACCTGTTACCGTTGAATCTCAATGATAAAAAGTATTTTCTTTTAAATAGCAAAAAATCTTATCAAAAAATGGTCTGAAGTGAGTTTGTAGACCTTTTTGGGATAAACTATTTTACTTTTTACCATTTTTTAAATATCTAATATGTTTTTGCTGCAAAATAAAATATTTCGTTTTTTCAAAACCATTTTTGACGGATAAATCCAGAACCGTTATCCAAAGATGGCTAGCTGATGAACCCCTCCTTTCTGTTTACGCCTTGGAAAACTTTACCAAATGGCAATCCAATTTTTTCTCAATAAGTGAGTATGAAAACTTCAAAATTTAATAAAATCCGCAAAAGACAATTTGCACATGAAACCAAAACCCTCTCATTCAGATGAGAATGAAAAATTACTTTTTTAGACAAACGAAAGAAGCTTTAAAAGAAAGAAATAGGCTAAATTTGCTAACCGAAGTAAGAACTACAATTTCGTCAGAAATAATTTTTTGATAGGACGCCAAATTTTCCTTTTGATCCTAAAAAATAGCATTAAAAATAAGTTTTTTTTTGACAAATGCCTGAACGTACGAAAAAAATTAATGGAAAAAAGTTATTTGACCCAAAAAAAAAAAAATTGGTTATAAACTTTTTTTATAAACATAAATTCAAAAAACCAAAAAAACTTTTTGGGAAAACGCTCTAAGCTACAATGAAATTCAATGTAATAAAATTGTTTGGCTGAATAACATTATTATTGTTTGTGCTATAAAAAGAGCACTTTCTGATTGTAAAAATAAGAGAATGAATTTTCAGGGAAGCTAGTAATAAAATTTGATGCAAAAAAGCAGCACATATTGAAGTTGTCATGATTAATAAAATGTATACCTTATTTTGCAATATCTAAATAAGCACTCCCAAGACCAGGTACAGAAATAAATGTGATATACATTTGATATAGTAGTATTAAACACAATGTAGAAGAGTTTGCATTTTGGACGAAATCGAGTGCGACGCACGAGAAACGTGATGAGAATGTTTTCGTTAAGGCTGAAGGAGCTTTAACGAAAGAGGATTCACCATAACTAAACGCAACCGTCGGATTTTTTCGTAATAGGTATAATCATTCACAATTCTTAAATTCAAATTATTCTATTGTCGTGAACTAAATATTTTTCATCCTAGCTCCAAAAACAACAACCTTTTATTTGCATAGTCTGTAAATTCCTTTAGATTTTTGGGTTTTTTTGTATATTCTTGTAGAAACTTAAAACTACCATAAAATATAAAAATATGCAAAAATTACGGAGTTCGTCCGAATAATAGAATAGAATAATAATCTGATAATTAAACTAATAATTAATCGGAAAATATTGAAATGTCACTCATCGCAAATTTCTCTGTGTTTTCATAGAAAAATCAAGTTTTCTCGATAACAGCAGATCATAACTCTGTTAATATATTTTTTATTTAGTTATTCATATTTGAGGAGAAATGCGAAGAAATTAATTATAAACAAGAATATTCATCTATTCCAGTGACTCGAAAATTTGAATTACGAATCTAAATTATTTTAAGATTTTTGGAAAGCGGTTCATATAAAGATTCAAAATTACTCTTTTTCGAAAACTTGATTTGTATACTTTTCTTTTAGGAACATTAAAATAATTTAAATGTATTAAAGATGTCACATCAAGAGGAATACGCAACTATTGCTTCCTTATAACAATTTTCTTCGCATATCTCCTTACGCCTGAATGAGTGAAAAGAACCTGTGAATAAAAAATACTCATTTCGGTTCGATTAATATTTTTTATTCTGTATACACACAGAAAAAAAATGTTCTTCATTCAACAAAACCGTTTGGTTGGCCGCACTTGGTTGATTCTAGAAAATATTTTGGTTAAATGAACAAAATTTTCGTTTAGTTGATCAAATTCGTTTGGTTCAATCAATAAAAGTTTTTGGTTGAATGGTGTTGTAGATTTGAAAAAACATTTCACTTATTTAACCGAATTTTTTCGTTGGATCTACCAAATAATCTAAGAGGATTTTACTATAACCAAAAAAATATTTGGTTGATTCAACCAAATTATTTGGTTGAAAGCGTCTTAAAAGTGATTGACGCCTTTGATCTTGGTACGATCACGAACTCCAATTTAACATGGCAGTCCAAGTTCGAGAGTTCGTAGCCTCACGACAAAAACATAAAAATTTTCGCATCTCGGTGAGCCTTACCAAAATAAGTGCGGAAACAGAATCGACCGAGATTAAGTGATCATGTGAAAAATGTGTAAGATTACTAATTAAATATTTGTGGGTTCCTACGTTTGCGTGACATCAAGCACAATTTACATTGCAAATAGCCTCTTTCCTTAGACCAGCAAAAACACTTATTTCAATTTACTAAAATATTCGCTTGTTATTAAATATTTTATTTTTCCTTGTGTCTTTTTGTCCTAAAATTCAATTTGTTTATTTGAAATGTCATTTTTCACGAATAACACAAAAACTTATCAAAAAAGGATGAATTACAAGTTTTAATTAATTGTTCGATCATAATTGGAATTTCCCATTTTTTTTTTAAATTGAAAAGTTGTTATGATAATCTTGTAAAACTTTCAAGAAGCAAACTTTTTCCTATCTCGACTTTTTTCCATATCGTGCGCTGTTTGTTTGACTTTTTGAGCACTTCAAATGGCAGTACATGTCATTTTCAATTCTTAAAACACAGTGTTCGCGAAAATTTTGAAAATGCTCTAACGTTTTGAATTTTTATCAAAAATAATTGGCTGACAAATTTGATCATTTCTTTTAGACCTTACTGAGTGCGCCAAGGTTCAATCCAATCTGATTGTTTTTTCGAAAGTTATCGCGCTTATAGACTGCGGGTAGGCTACAGGCAGACACGAAAATAATTCCTTCTCATTAGGATGAAAATGTCAAAAGATTTTAGAGGAGGAGGGATATTTTCAGAATAACCCTAATTCGTCAATACGTAAATCGGTGCGCGCAATAAATTTAAACCGAGAAAAATTGAGGATACAAATCGCATTGTTTTCAGCGATGGAGCACCTTTTTGGCAAAATGACTACGTAAATAAACAAAATATTTATTTTTGGGGAAGGGAAAATCCGTCTCGGGTACCGTCTCTGGCGAAAGTTATCAGCAACTTCTTAAACAAAACTTCTTTCCTCATGGGAAGGAAACATCTTGCAAATATTAATTAGATTTAAAATTGTTGAAACAATTATTCTTGTTTAAACAAAATATTTTTTTTCAGTAAATCATTGAAAGATATAATTTTCTGGTTAGCGACAAACATAGTGTCAGAAATTCGAAAAAACTAGAATTCTCTACACAAATGGTGAAATGAAATGTCTACAAAGTAGTTAAACTTTTGTAATTTGTAATTTGTACTTTATTTAAAAAGTCCTTAAGGCTAAGTAGTCCTCTAAGGAACAAAATTTACATAGTAATATTCTTAAAACTAGGATTGTGCCACAGTAACAGGATATGTGTATTTATACTGACGAGCTTCATTTCTAGATATTTAAAAAAGCAAATTGCCCGTAATGAATTATCTTCTTTTAGCCATGGGCAAGAATCCTGCTGTCTTGCGATGGTGAGTAATTTGTTCACTTTTTGGTAAATTGTATTAAAGAATGGCATTAAAGAATGGGAGAACCAAGCTCTTAACTCGAAGAATCCTAGTTGAGGTAGGTAAGGAGTGTTTTTTTTCATTTAATTGCAGTCGGATTCTGTAGGTGTTCCGAGAAATAGCCATTACATGTTCTTTTTAAGGCAGAGTACAGTTTAGCAAGTATCCTAACTCCTAGACGGACTCTTGAAAAACAATAGTAACATTACCAGCCCTCAAAGGAGGGAGGGCAGCGAGTGCATTCACAGAGGGAGAAGCCGAAGGCCCAATAATAATAGCGTTAGTTTTATCTGGATTTAAAGCAAGGTCGTTATTCTTAGCTCAAAGTAGGACCCGACCTATGTTCTTTTGAATCACACTGAGAAGTCTATTCAATTCTACAACAGGTCCGGAATGGTAAAATTTGAAGTAATCAACGTATTTAAGATACTTACAACATTTAAGATCACTTCCAAGAACAGAGGTGTAAAAGTTTAAATACGTAGGTGCAAGTGTGGACCCCTGCGGAAACCCACTCTTAACTTCCACCCATTCAGACATATCAGCATTTACACAGTCTTTACACTTGTGAACGATTACTGAAATAGGATTGTTGGGCTCTGAAGCCCGCTTGCATGGCGTCTAATAATTTATTGTTATCTATAAAATGTGTGAGTTGTTTGTGCACAATTCGTTCAAGTGGCTTTGATAACGCATTAAGGATAGAAATTGTCAAGAAGTTTTTAGTAGAAGTAAGACTGTTAATTTTAGGAATCGGTTGAGAGCCTTTTTCCATCTATCTGAAAAAAATACCACATTGCAAAGATGCATTATAAATCTTCAATAATATTGGGAAGATAACTGGGAGAGCTAACCGAATCATGTTTATCGAGATTTCATCTCTACAGATTCCATTAGAATTAAATTTTTGTTACTTCCTTGAGGAAAGTCTCAGGAATTATGCTAGAAAAAAATAAATCATATTCACCAAAAGTTTGCGAAGGCAGTTGGAAGTTGTGTCGCAATATGTTTCAACATGAATGCAGTAAGGAAGTCACTAGCAGAGAAATTTTCATCAGGAGCTTCCTGTTTTGGTTTAATTAAACGCAGGCGCCAGAGAAAATAAAAACTGTTTTCTTATTTTTTTGTACTTCTGATTGCGTTAAAGTTAAATTAGTTGTGAGAAACCCTAATTTTCGCCTGAAAAAGATTTCGAAGTTTACGAAATTCCGCTTGTAAACTATTATTCCTGGTTCTTTCTGCTAATATACCTTTCGTGTCCCTTTTGCTCATCAATTCTTTAATTTCTGCCGTTATCCATGGGGCCGTTTCCCTTCGAGAACGTGGTATATATAAAGGCGCGCATTCATTAAATGCATCAGTCAAAATATTAATTAGACCATTTACCTTTGTATTTACGTCACGAACTAAGGATAAGTTCGCCCAATCATATGACATTAAATGATCCTGAATCTCTTGTTCATTGATTAGTGTGAGATTTCGGGTCAGTGTAGGAGTAAGTTTAGGTAAAAAATTACTGGGGATTCGGTACTCAATGTTGATAAGATCATGATTAGATAAGGACGGAATCGCATGCTGTAAATGGGAGAGTACTTTATCGAGGTCATCTACAATAATTTACTCTATGCGTGTACTAGTAAAATTAGAGTGATGAGTGGAATCATGTGGCACTGTAGACAGTCCCGCGGAGTAAATAACGTATTCCAAATGTTCAGTAAGATTAGAATTTGAATTTAAATTAGCATTAAGAGGTTGATAGAAGACTCCAATAAGCAAACAAATCCCCCCGAAATACACCTCAACAAAGAGAAAGTCAGCGACAGGACAATCAGCCTGTGGATTCACTATTACTATTGAACCTTTAAGACTTTAATGTATATAAAGACAGTACCAGCCCCCCTTCTCTCCTCTCTGTCCCTGCGAAAGAGCATGTAAACCTCCAAAGACATTGCACTCGAAGGGACGTCAGGCTTAAGCCAACTTTTAGATACTGCGATGATATGGTATGAACATGTACTAAAATAATGTTTAAACTCAAGGAAATGTGCCGAGAGAGACTGAGCATTAACGTGGAAAAACCTTAACGTGTCCATGAGATGAATGAACATTTCAAATCCTAATATTATGTTTTTATTTTCCAGAAGACGAAGCTCATGGTAAAATATAGAGTTACAGTAAAAGTTTATAAATAAAAGACGCCAGACTATTCGAAAAGGGACATGTAAACCGAAGCTCTTTAGTACATGTGGTGTGAGAATGCCTACCGTAAAATTTTAAAAATGAAATAAAGTAAAAGATATGCTCAAAAACAAACTATACCCCTATATAAAGTGTAAAACATTTCTTTCCACATGACCTAATAATAAGTTGTGGTAAATATCTCCATCTAGCAATTGGTTTTACCACCAACCACAATATGCCAAAAAAAATACATACAAGTAGGAATACATAGAAAAAGGCAGAATCAAAAGAAAAAAAGTAATAAGAAACTAAAATAAACTTCATTAAAACAGGATATTTACTTACAATGACGATATTGTTCTTAAAGATAATTCTGCGTCCATAGAGTGATCGCTAGCGAAATCCATCAAGATCGTGAAGATGAGAAAGTACAATTCTCAGCGATCCTTCCTCCTTGCGGCAGAATATCTCACCACCAGAAATCGATAGAAACTTGATCTTCTTAGCTCTTTTCAAGTGTAATGCCTCCTCATGTATCAGACCATTGTATTTTGTTAAGGTTTATCTGACGTAAAGGATGCTTTCCTAACCACCAGACCAGCCAATATTTTTTGTCGAAAAATCTCGCTTTTTCCTGCGTTTCTCAATAAAACAAAAAAGTCTCTAGCTGACTAAATATCGCAATTATAATCGGAGTTCGGGACTGAACTGAAGCATTCATTTGATAGGGTCATGT
Source organism: Andricus coriarius (assembly GCA_932066315.1). NCBI lineage: Eukaryota > Metazoa > Arthropoda > Insecta > Hymenoptera > Cynipidae > Andricus > Andricus coriarius. Next base: position 996 of record CAKNWT010325897.1, on the reverse strand, counting down.
TGTAAAAATAGAAATAAGAACCTCTTTGAAGTAAGGAATCTCTAAAGCGTCTGCAATTTGATTTATATTTATGGAAGGTCCCTACAACATTGGCCAGAGAAGCCTGCTCCATCAAATTGCACTTGCGCTCCAAGTGCGCCACCCGGAAAATCAGTTTATTTTCATTAATTTAAAATTCCTTTGTGACCTCCTGAAGCTCTAGTATTTCCGTCATATTAGTTCCGATAGTCGTTTTAACCGTAGATATGCGTCGCGAGTTATAAATAATATGATCTTACATGCTGTTTATTAAGGAATGTAATTTAATTTGACACTTTTCAAATAGAGTAGTCATATCCTTAAGTGACGGCTCTTGAACTTCCTTTACCGATTTTATTATTGCCTCATTGAACCTGGACTCTAGAGTTGCTGCGGGCGACCCTGGCCTGATGACGTCATCAGTGGCAGTCTCGTTCTCTCTAACGTAGAAGAAATTTTTCTTTCCCATCGAGCGACTTCGTTCGATGCTAGAATTGAGCACACACTGCAAATCACTTCTTAATGCCTTTTTTTACTTTGTCGCCTTCCTTCACGCATAGATTGTGCACTAAAATGCTACATTTTCGACACGATAACGGTCCAGGGGTCTCTCTCGTGATCGCACCACTGCAGATACCACAAGCCGTCATGTTAGTAGGCGTCAGTTCGAAGCTCACGAGCACAAAAAGTTCACAAATCCCGCTTTTCTGAAAGAAAACGTTCAAACCACTTAGAAAATCCTAATCACAACTGCTTCTAGTTTATTTGGAACACATAAATCATACAAAATTCGCCCGTATCCAAAAACTGTTAAGCAAAAGTACTGAAGACTGTTAAACCACGTCTCTAGTCACGAACGGTGCCGTGGTAATCCAAGCTTTTGACCGTGTATTGGAATTTTTATCAAAAATATTATTTTACTACCAAAAAAGTCGAATTTGAACCAAAATATATACATTTAGAACAGAATTATTAAAA
>CAKNWT010325892.1:0-15291 GCA_932066315.1 Andricus coriarius | reverse complement strand
TTGTTCAATGTCGAAAGCTCAGGGTTCGCATTTTAATGTTCAATGTGGAATTTTTTCCAAAATTATAGAGTTTTAAACCTCATTGTAAAATCCTTAACTTTTCAGAAGTCTCAAAATAAAATGTTTTTAATTTTGATTGTTGATTTCTGACAATTTTAATCTGTAAATAGGGGAGCGTTTGGATATGACGTTACGCTTGAGAGGGTAGGGGAGTGTTTTTTTAAAGCGTGCCTTACGTGTATGAGCATATGGAAAGCCGCGTATTAAGATGGGGTATCTAAAATCGCGGAAACCCTGCGTGACGTCATGTGTGAACGCTTCCGAGGTATATTAATGTTTTTATATTCAAAGCGGTTACAAATTTGCAATGCTACTTTTAAGCCTGTCTATAAGCTTTCCATTTTGACTTTTTCCTTTTAAATTTTTTTCGACCCCTGTTGCAATTGCAAGTAACTCACCATTTTTAATTTTTAATTTATGCAATATCAAATCAATAATATTTGAAATTCGACAAAATTATAAATTAAAAAAAAAGTTTTATCAATAGAATTTACTTTTGAAATTGTATCATTTCTGATTGGAACGTTCCAAATGATACATTTTTATTTCTAATTGGAAGCTAATAGTTGAACAATTTTAAACAGAACAATTTAAATTCGAATAATTTGAGATCGTAAACTTAGAAATTGTTTGTCATAAATTTAAATCGTTTCAAATTTTTAAATTGGCTTTAGCCAATTAACTGCTTAACAAATGCTAGACGAAAAAAACGGTAAGGTCGGCCAAAAATTAATCTAATAATTTCAGCTGAAGCAAATGAACGATCAAATCAAATAATCGTTTGTAAAGTGTGGAAGTGTTGAAATATTTTACAATTTAGGATCTTGGATGTTAGAATGTTAGCTGAAATTATTCGATTAACCACTGGCCGATTTACCCGTTTTTGTTCGATTGGCATTTGTTAAACGATTAATAGGTTAAGTCACACATAGTTTAAAATGTTGAAAATGAGAGAATTTTAATGAGTGCTTTTAAATTAACCATTAAAACTCATATATTGTTTATTATCCAGTTTGAAGTTGTCAAACAAAAATCTTAATGCTTGATCAATTTTCAGTGTTGTTTTTTGACTTTGTCGAATTTTGATTGATTACAGATGAAATTGTGTTTAACCGAAAGACTTCTTTAGCAATCAAATGAATTTTACTGAATCCGAGCATTTTCTCTTCTTCAGGCCTTTTCTTCAAACCAGCAATATTTGGTTTTATTTTTTAAAACCAAATAAAGAAGTTATGTTAATAATCCTCAAGGATAAACAATTGTTATCTTAATTAGCAATAGTTAATTGTAACTAATTTTGGAAAAGAACAAATTCGAAGTTTAAAACAAATATTTCAACATTAAATTGTTTATTTAACACTAGTTATTCAGTGACTTATGTTATTGCTTTCTGTTTTGGTGAAAATTACAGTTCTTAGACAATCCTTATATTTTAGGGCTCACTTTATTTCTTAATATTTGCCTTTTTACATTTTGATTTTTGTACTTCATTTTCAACCAAATATTGCTTATGAAATTAACAATTATATAATTCCTAACAAAAAATTTTAATAAACACCTACCAAAGAAATTTGTATATAATGCTTCAAGAAATGAAATGAGCCCGACAAATTTCGAAATAACTATTGTTAAATAAACAATTTCAACCTGAAATATTTTTTCAAGTTCCCCTTCAGTTCTTATCCATTTTTGAACTTGAGATGACTAGTATACATCATTAACTAAAGTAAAATTAAGGAAAATCCCTAGTCACCACTACCATTTCCTATATATGAATGTCACTCTAAATAGCAAATATTCTTAATTCACAAAATAGTCGTAGAATTTCTTCGAAGAATACATGACACTATAATCACATAGAAAAAAAACTTTATTCGATTTAAAACTAAGTAAAAGAACCTTACAGATCAAAACGACAACACGTTGCTTTCTCTGGTCTCGTATTTGGCATGAGCAACCAAATTCTTTGTTAGAAGTAACAAACGGTGTTTAACTAAAAATTTTCTTTAAGCCATGTACATTTTTTTTATTATACCAACCATCTTTTTAGCAATCACAGCCAAATTTTTGTAAAATGTTCTTTTGATTTCTGGATAAAATAAAAGAGTAAATTTGACTTTTTGAAACCACATAAAGAGTAAAATCCTGGAATGCAGACTTGCATCTCGAGAAGCGTTTTAGAAGCGATTCCGGAAATAGTGCAAACGTGGAATTTCAGGACCGCTCTTTGGAAGGAAATTACACAGTATCTCGAATATTCGGCGGATTTTCAGGAACACAACCGCTACGATGTCAATGGAGCATCCTCGACGGAGTTTCTTGGAGATAGTAGAACCACTTTTACGAGAGACTATATTCAAATACTCGAGGAAGATCGGTAGTAAACTATGTGCAGAACTGTAATAGAAGCTTTACTGATGGGACAAAAAGACGCTTATAAAACCCGAACAGAAGATGGAAAGGTGGTAGGGTAGGGGTAACTTGATTTTCCTTACAGAGGCGCGAAAGGCAAACGCGGCTACAATGCAATTATTATATTGGTCTTGTCTCTCGGTTTTCTGTCTAGTACTTGGTCTTGGTCTTTATCTTCATTCGTGACTAAGACCTTATAGTCTGGAGTAGTGAGTATCTACTTTCTGAAAGCTTCGTGCTCGCGGTAACGGCTCGACAACTTTCCGTTTCAGCATTGCAAATTATTTGGCACAAGTTCCGTTCGTGGTGGTAACTATCCTGCAGGTACGCATAGTAGGTACCACAGTCGCAGTCTTTCAATTTACTCGTATTTTTGTATCTCGGTACTTTATGCAGACAAAACTCGAAGAAAGGCGAACAAGGTAGAAACTCCCTAAGTACTGGGAATTAACCCGTAATTCATTTCGATGCAAACTTAAACCGGGTGCAATTTATTTTAATATGTAAAGAGGATCCTTGGGTATGAATTTGATGTTTCTATCTTCATGTCTCAACTTTAAACAGAACACAATTTTTGGATCAAAATGCCATAATGGTTACAATAGACAAGAATTGATATTCCTTCAAATAGCTATGAATAACTAAATATTTGGATATGAAATATTATTTCTAACCAACTATCTGCTCCTACTGAAAGGAAGCAAGCACTGTTCAAAAGCTATTCAATCTATAGTTCTCTTTGATTGAAAAGGCCTTTAATTTTCAAATTAGTAAAAACCGGTTTGTTGAAAATCTTCACGTTATCCCAGATCCACGAATTCACCTAAAATTATAAAATCGCTGACATAGAACATTATTGAAAATCAATCATATTCCTCACCAAAAGGAAACAAACTCCTTCAAAAACTCGAATAACTTCAGTGAAATAAAAAATTAATAATAATCCTCTTTAGAATTGGTATGTTAAAATAATTAAAGATGTGTCCTAGTTCTTCTTTAGTGAACAAGGTATTTACAATTTTTGTAATTACATGTGTTTACCATTACTGTTTTTAATTACATAATCAGACAATAATTGGCATTCCTTCGTGGTGCTGTATAAATAGCTAAATATTTGAATATAGTACCAAAGTCGCAACCTTTCAAATTACTTGTATTTTTGTATCTCGGTACTAACTAATTACTCATTACTAAGTACTAACTAATTCTCGACAATCAACCCGAAATTCATTTCGAGGCAAACTTTAAACGAGATCAAATTTATTTTTAAATTTAAAGAGGATCCTCAGGTATGAATTGTATGATTATCTCTGCATGTCTCGAATCTATTTTGACCATAAGGTTCTATCTCAATTTTTTCGCAAAAATATGTTTGTTCTATTTATCAAAATTACAATTTATTATCAGTTTCATTTAGTTCCAGATTTTGAATACAATAAGAATTAACATATTTTAAAAATGCAATCAGATAAATATTTAATTTATGTCAGTAGCGAAGGATCAGAATTTCAGTTACATTTCATACTGATGATGTTAATATTCGTTTAAACATCATTAATGTAGTTGTGTTTGCCTAAATTGGTTTAATTAAATCCTTTGCTTCTACAACCAATAATATCACATGCGTTAACTTTTGCAAAATGTTACTATTTTATAGGAAAAAAAGGTTTTAAACGTATTTATCATAAAGAAATTGATTTATTTAGCTACAAAGCTTAAAAGATTTTTTTTTAATATTCTATTTTTCATTAATATCGCATCATGTTTATCATTAAACAGAATTCTAAAGCTTCATTCGTCTATTTGTTTTACTTATTTCTTTTTTGAGTTTTATATTGTTGTATTACTATAAAAGTACGTATTATAATCAAAGCAACAGCTTCAATGAATTTCAAGAATGATTTATTTTATAAATTTAAACAATCCTGAAAAATGCAATTGAATGATTTTTAATTTCAAAATTATGTAGATTCCAATAATGAATCGTTTATTCATAAGTATCTATAATCGGATCAAACTTTTGTCTGCGATTTTTATAAAATAGAAGCTATGAAGTTTCAATGCTTTTAATTAAGTTCGAAGCGTTTAATAATTCTCATTAAAATAATTGAATAAATTACCAATTATATTCGTACAATCTAAAATACCTTTTCACTTTTACGAACATCAGTCATAAAAATTACCTGATTAAAATTAGGTTATTTTTATTATATCAAAAGTCTTATCCATCAAAATAATTTAATAATAAAAAAATGAAACATGAAATGAAAAATTTGAAAAAAGTACAGAAATGGTCGAGTAATGTCGAAAGTGTCAGTTTCATCACATGGATGAAACTCCCATTCTTCATAAAAATCCGATTTTGTGGTCATCGCTCCGAATTCTATGTAAACAAGCAAAAAATTCAGGCTCGGAAAATTTGCACCGGTACAATGAATCAGTTCACAGCTCGATGAATGCCCTGAATGAGAGGCATGTTTTGATTTTAATTTTAAAGGGTGAAAATCCATGAAAGGAACATTGTTTATCGATAGATATACTATTAAAAGAATTTAATTCAGTGTAATTAGAAATTAATCTCTTTTCAGGTTAGCTTCATTTGAAACTAAGTACTTAAAACCCCCAGTCGAATTCTAAATAACCATCTCTATATCACAGGTGATTTTTTAGGTGCTCTAACCTTATTTGCGTTTTAAAGCAGTTCAGCAATATTCAAATCCAGTAGGATCTTCTTGAATCTGCTACCATTGCTGAGCTTCAAACGAATGCTTATTACCATTTCAAAGTAAGATATTCCACTAGAAAATCAATGAAAGTTCAACAAGAAGGTTCAATCCTCTCAGCGAATCTCTCAGGGATATAAGAAAGCTATCTTAAATAAAGGTTTAAAATATTATTTCATTCTTATGTTCTCCAAGGATTTCGAGAACAAAGTTTCTTTTATTTTCTCTTTTCTATGGTTTTTGGGTTTGAAGACTGAGTATCGATCTTACTGAAGGATTATCAGTCAATTTGCGTATTTTCGTGTGATTTATGACATTTGATGACATTGTGAAGCTCTCCGCCCTGATTGATTGCCAGAAAGATTGATCAGTGACCTGTGTCGGAGCGGTGTTGCAGAACAAACTTGTTTCTTAAATAAGTACTTTCAAGGAATTTCACAGTATTTTAAAAGACTTAAAAAATTTCAAACAAACCATCGGATCTCAACAATTTCAAGATTTTAATGCTTCTGAAAGAATTTAAAGAAATAAAAAAAAATGCCAAGGGATTTCGAAGAATCTTCTAGGATTTTCATAGATTTCAATGGATTTATAGATAACTAGATTCTAGATAATGAAATTTTAAGAGATTCCTAGCGATTCCAAAGATCTGAAGGGATTTTAAGGCATTTCAAAGAATTTCATAAGATATAAAGGATTTTATCGAATCTGCACAGATTTTGAAGGATTTTAAAGATTTATGGGGATTTTAAGGGTGACTTTTAGATAACTTTCATGAATAATTCAAATTTCATTTATATTTGACGAATTTTAAATGATTTTTACGTATTTCAATGAATTTTTATGATTTCCAAAGAATTTTCAATCAGCATAAAAGAATTTCCGAAGCTTAAGAAATTTTATATGACCTCTTAGAATTAAAAAGAATGTAGGTGATTTTACTAACTTCAAGCAATTTCAACTGAATTCTAGAGGACTTTCAGAAATAAATTTAATTTATTTTATTTTCAAGGAGTTTTAAGGCATTACAACCAATTTCTAGAGGAACTTAGGGATTTGAATTTCAAGAGATTTCTAGCGATTACACATATTTTGAGAGATTTTAAAGTCGCAGGATTTGAAAGGATTTTAAAGATTTATAGGTATTATGAACTTTTTTTAAACTTTAATGAATACGTTTGATTTAATTTATATTCAATGGATTTTAAAGATTTCAAGTTATTTTAAAACATTTTAAAGAATTTCAAGAGATGTAAACAAATAAAGGGATGTGAAAGGATTTTGTAAGATTAAGATAAGACATTTCAAAGAACTTTACAATTTTTTAGGGACTTACAGGACCTCAAAGTATTTCAAAGATTTTAGTGGATTTTACAAATTTTAAGGGACTTCTAGAGATCATTAGGGAAAAAATTTAATTTATTTTATTTTAAAGGGATTTAAAATGATTCCTTGGTAATTCCGTATAAGATTATGATTATATCATTATTGTTATATATTGCGTATTCAAAGTTAGTATTAACTTTTTAATTATTTTTGTGACTGAATGTCATTCTCACATTAATAAGAAGCAGTGTTAAGAAAAATGAATTATTTATAGAAAAAATGACACTTTTCGATCATTTTGTTTATCAAAGCTGTTTTAAAAAAATAAATGGATCAATAAAGGAATTGATTGTATTCTGTGAGTCCCTATGCATTGATTTTAAATATTGTAAAATTTAGCTAAGCAGTTTTGTAAATATACAAAGGAAAGAGACCAAAGTTGCGAACTGGGGCTCCTAAGAATTCAAAAATTGAAATTCGGACCAAAATTGAAGTCTCTCCCACTGTCTCCCACTTTCCTACTGACGAAGCTTTCTAGCAATTATTGAGGTTAAAAATAAAAAATAAATAAATATGGGACGTTTCACGTCACTTTTACCCCCCCCCCCCTCTGCCGAAAATTTGAGAGTACGTACGTAAACTTACGACCACTCAAAATTTTCGTTCAAATATAGGCTTTCGAATGCAAAGTGGCATATGTCATGATTTCAAGATGGCCGACCAATATCGCGGCCATAACGATAGAAAGTGCCTCAGGCATGTGTGTGCAAATTCAGAATAACGATAAAAAATTCTGAAAAAATTCATGCAGTAGCTTTTCCGGCTACTGGTTCGAATTCCAAGATCAAACTTTGAAAATTCAAGATGGCCGACCAGTATGGCGGCCATAACGATAGAAAGTGTAAAAATTCAGAATAGCGATAAAAAATTCTGAAAAAATAAATGCAGCAGATTTTATGACTGCTGGTTCGAATGCCAAGATAAAACTTTCAAAATTCAAGATGGCGGATTCAATATGGCGGACGAAACAATAGAAAGTTCCTGAGGAATATGTGTAAAAATTCAGAATAGCGATGAAAAATTCGTTAAAAAATCATGCAGTAGCTTTTCTGGCAACTGGTTCAAATCCCAAAATCAAAATTTAAAAATTCAAGATGGCGGGTCCAATATGGCTGACGAACTTTTCGAAAATCAACGGAACCATACATCACATTGAATTCGCCATCTTGAGTTTCAAAAATTAACCTTCAGATTCCTGGTCAGCGACCCGAGAAACCCCCGTATACGAAATTTTGAATGAATCCGTTGATTTTTGAGAGTTTCGTACGCCATATTGGAGCCGCTATCTTGAATTTTGAAAGTTTTATCTTGGCATTCGAACTAGTAGTCATAAAATCTGCTGCATTTATTTTTTCAGAATTTTTTTATCGTCATTCTGAATTTGTACACTTTCAATCGTTATGGCCGTCATACTGGTCGGCCATCTTGAATGTTTAAAGTTTGATCTTGGAATTCGAACCAGTAGCCGGAAAAGCTACTGCATGCATTTTTTCAGAATTTTTTATTCTTATTCTGAATTTGCACACACATGCCTGAGGCACTTTCTATCGTTATGGCCGCGATATTGGTCGGCCATCTTGAAATCATGACATATGCCGCTTTGCATTCGGAAGCCTATATTTCAACGAAAATTTTGAGTGATCGTAAGTTTACGTACGTACTCTCAAATTTTTGGCATAGTGGGGGGTAAAAGTTACGTGAAACGTCCCAAACTTATAAATAAGCGGTTATTATTTTCCAAATTCTTACTGGCTATAAAATAACCTCTTTTTTATTAAATCCGTTAGCAGTCGAACCCACGTAAACTGATTGCCGGTCAGGTGCTTTTACCACTAAGCTGAAGTCATACAAAAGTCGTACGTGATGCGTTTTGAAAGGGCATTATATTTAAACCTGAATTTTCGAATCTGTAAGAATTTATTAGATTCTCATTTTTATGCGCTCTTATACCACTGAGCATCTACTAAATTCTTCAAGAATTGAAAATTTGCGTCTACATAGAATGCCGTTTCAAAAGGGATCATGTACGACTAATGTATATCATTAAGCTATTTCACTTTCGGCGAGCCTCTAGAGGTAAGCGTGACTCTACCCGATTCGGGTAGTGTTTTTTAGGTGGATTTGTAGTAAATGGGCTCACCACACCCACGACCGCCAACAGCAACGCAGTAGTATCAGATGGTCACCCATCCAGGTACTAACCACGCCCAACACTGCTTAACTTCAGTGATCTAACGGGAGCTGGTGCTTCCAGCGTGGTATGGCCGTTGACCTAATGAATTCTTGAAAAATTGACAATATAGGTCTATATAGAATGCCGTTTGAAAAATCATCATGGGAAAAAGATTCTCGATCCTCCGTGGCGAGCAGCTGACTGGCAATCAGCTTACGTGTCTTCGATTCCTACCGGAGCTGATAAAAAGTCGAATATTTTTTCGCCATTAAGAATTTGTAATATTTCTTATTACAAAAAAGTAGACCAATGATCGAAATTGAAGTTTAGCATCTTAAATTTGAATTATTTGAATCTTGAATTCACACTCGTCGACACCTCTTTAGCATCTAATAGATAACGATAACTATCTTATTTTTCATGATTCAACGGTAACGATCATCCGTTCTTTTTGAAAAATAACTTACTCATCACTGACGAACATCACAGCAAATCTGAAGGTATAGTTTCTGTTGTAGTGGTATTCAATTGATACGAAAATCTGCATTAATATCAGGAAACAAAAGACCATTACATTGTTGGATCATTATGTTGCAGATAAAATTGATACCTTCAGATTTGGTTTGATTTAAGTTTAAAACGATATCCAAGAAAGATTTTAGTGAAAGATTCAAGTTCTTCGAGGTTTCGAAAACAAAAGATGTTTGATTTTCTCTTCCTCCTTTTCTTTGGTTTCGTTTATCAACTGGAAGAAGGTTTATTGGAAGGGTTGTGTTTTTCCAAGAGACGGCAAACTTTTCCTCATGTCTTTCTTTCGTTTCATCAATATTTAACTTTGTCGTGCTACAAATTTTGCCCTTCTTTCCACATGGAGGTAAATAGCACTAGCCGCAGCCTCACGTATTCAGGACGACTGCTTTCATAATTTATCCCCAGGTTCGCCCAACCAACCTGATAAGATCGGTCGTCGACACGGGACGAACTTTTGCACGAGAAAATTCTAAAATTCGCCAAACTCCCATTCCATCGAAAAATCTGACCGAACGGATGAATAGCGCGACATCGACTATTTTTTTGTTAAATCACGAAGCGAAAAGGAACGCAGGTTATCAACGACATCGATCGCTGCTTGTTCACCAGTTTTTCCGCTCGACGGCGATGGGTTGGGAATCCGGCACTGATTGAAACCATTCCCGTTTCCGTGTATCAATTATCGTATAGCTTTATGCTTCATTTTTTTTATTTATAAACTTTTGTATCAATCATACTGTTATGACTTCGTTTCCGCGGGTCTTGGGGGTTTTAAAAACATGAAATGTCTTGTTAGGGAGTGTCAAAAAGTGACATGCTTGTTAATCTCTTGGGCAATATAGGCGAAATAACGGGTTTATTACTTTTTTATTACAGGCGGAATATTCGTTATTCAGGATCGTTTGAAAAATAATTAAAAGACTAAAATATTGAAGATGAATTATTATTATTATTATATGTATAATTCTATCTAACAAACGTGGTGTAACGATGCGTCTTGAAAATATCGCAATCGTTGATGTTGAAAACATGATTGCCTTTTTATTACTTGAAGTCATTTTATATCTTAAGTTTGAAATTTAAAAAATTAAATCTACAGACAAGAAAAATAATAGACAATTTAAGGTTATGTTAGTTTTGTTGGCGTTTTTACTGGGAATTGACACTCCTCAACAAAAATAATTATAGTTAGTGTTTTACGCAAAAAATTGATATTTAAAAAACCTTTTGTGTACTTTTAAACAGAAAATAATTAGATTTAAATACTGTGAATTTTGTTTATAATAATAAAATATACAATCAAGAATTCAGTTAGTGTTTTTCATTGGAAGTTAAAATTTTTATTTGAAAAACAATGAGATTTCAATGAAGATTAAATTTTTTTTTAACAATTATAGTTTGCGTTGGTGTTTTACATGCAAAATTAGCATTTTCAAACAAAATCATTATATTTTCAACAACATTAAGAATCTTTGAACAATTTTGGATTATGTACATTTTTTCGTTAAGAAATTATTAGTATTTTTAATAAAAAATCATTAAACATCCAAAAATATTTATAATTTTGCAATAAGCATAGCTTAGATTGGCGTGTTTCACTGGGAATTTGTATTTTTAAACAAAAAATCATTAGGTTTATATCCAAGGTTTTTTTTTCAAATAATTAAATTCACAAGCTTAAACAATTTGGACTGTGTTATGATTTTCTTGGTCGAAAATTGACATTTTCATTAAAAAATCATCAGATTTCAAGGAAGATTCATAATTTTTTTCAAATTTTAGGTTCCGTTGGTGTTTGACATGGAAAATTGGAATTTTCAAATCAAAGTCATTAAAATTTGAACAAAACTTATAATCTTTCAATAATTTTTGAATATGTCAATGTTTTTCGACGGAAATTGGTATTCATAAATTCAAAAAAAATTATTTCAAAGAAGATTCACAACTTTTCAACAATTTTCGGTTATGTTTACATTTCACGCCGGAAATCGGTATTTTTCGTGAAAAACATTAGATTTAAAAAGAATACAATTTTTTAGTACAATTTTAGGTTAGGCTAGCGGTTTTTCCCGGAAATATCTATATAAAATTTCAAAGAACATTTGCAAATTTTGAACAATTTAAAGTTATTTTATTTTAGGATTTGTCTTCGATAATTGGTATTTTTTATATAAAAATTCATCAGATTTTTTAGATTATTATTCAGAATCATTAAATCCACTATTTGGCTTCTTTGGCGTTGTATGCCAGAAAGCGATTATTTTATTAAAAAATCATTGGATTTCAAAGAAAATGAAATAGGTTTGAACATTTTTAAGTTATACTCTCATTTTACACCGGAAAGCAGCATAGATTAAAGGAAAAAGATTGAGATTTTTGGAACGATTTCAGGTTATGTTAACATTAATTGTAGTTTCTTTTTGATAAAAAATAAAATATATAAAATTTTATTCACTCACTGATGGTGGTCCGATCAGTATTATTGATTTCCCTCGTATATTTGTTCATTTCAGATGATATGAAATTTTTCATTTATGAGTGAAACATTTGAAAATTGAAAAGAGAATCATGTAGAGCGAAATGTACCTGAAATAAAATATTTTGTTAAACTTTTGACAGTCAACGGATTAAACAGTGTTAAAATAAATGTTTTGATACACAGATTTATTTTTTCATCTTTTAATATCAGCTTGGTTTGGTAAAACAAGAATTTATATTATTTAACGCTGAAGTGATCTTTTTTCTAAAGTAATAAAACATTTACAAATATATTTTTAAATGTTTATTTAAAAGTATAATTATTATTTATTTCTAAATAATTTAAAAAAGTTTTGTATTTTATTTTGGATGTTTAGAATCTGAAAGCATTTTTACGAAACTTGACTGCTTTTACGTTTCAACGATTTTATTTGATTCTTTGGATTCGTAAACATTTCATCGTCTTTGGAAATTTTCAATAAGTGGATATTTGTAACTTAAACCGCACTCTAATTTAAAAACTTTTTTTTGATATATCCTTAAATAAAAAAGAGTATTCGTTTAAATTTTAAATATCATCTTTTTTTAAATTTTCAAAAAAAATCTTGTTAAAAATTTTGTTATAGAAAATAAAAAGTTGATATCTTCTATGCTTTCTGCTTTCACAGCAGGTCACTTTGAAACAGTCTTTATTTTCACATTTTTATTCCTTCGAGGATAACCACTCTTAAAATTATTGGTCTAAAATACATCGCAAATAAAATAATTATTTTGTCAAAGATGTTTAACACGTTTGTAATAGCAGGCAATTACATATACAGATTTTTAATATTTTTTCTACAAAATTGTGATATTTTCAACGTGCAAGAATTGAAAAAGAACCATTATTAACCACATCCGCTCGAATGGGCGTGCGCCTCCGGCGTAATTCAAACACTGATACGTGAAGATTCTACAAGTTTTATTGGTACTCAATTCTGCTAAATAATATAATTTGATCGTTTATATGGAGACGTGGTGATTATAAAAAGGCAGACGCAGGACTTATTAAAAATTCTATTAACTTCATAATCTAGCGACTTTCTTCCTGGAAGAAATATTTCAAGATCTTCAACCGTCAATAATAATTAAAATAGCTAAGCCAAATTTCGAGCGAATAACATTTTTTTTAATTACGCTAAAGAATTAATATTTTGCTTATCAAGTTTTTTTTATTTGTGGAATAATCTCCTGAATTTTGTTTCTACGATGACCCCACCTGGCCCCATTAAAAGTCGGGAACTAGTCGGGGTGAGATAAAGTGCGGTTTACATATTTGAAAAGAAAAGTTAAGCACAATTAAGTATTTAAATCTGGTAGAATATATAGAAGAATTTTCAAAAGCTTTAAAAAGTTTCAGTAGATGGAGAAAATTTCAAAGTATTTGAAATGTCTTAGGGTATTTTTCAACATTCTAAGGAATTTTCACGAGCTTTAAAAAATTGCAAGGTATTTCAAAATATTGCAAAGGATTTGAAATATGTAGAAAGCCGTAAATAGACGTAAAACGTTTAAAGGGATTTCACAAGGATGAAAAATATTGTACAGAATTTTAAAAGATTCAAAGAAATTTTTGAATTAATTACAATAATTTAAAGGGGTTTCAAAGAATTTTAAATATTTTAGGGTATTTTAAAAGAATTTAAGGAATGTTTAATTGATTTAAGTAATTATTTAGGATGCTCAACGATTTGAAATATATTAGGGTAACTAAGAGTTTCCAAGTAATCTTTAATCGATTTCAAACACTTGAAGGGATTTGAGAGCATTGTGAAGATTTTAAGAGAATTAACTAAAAATCCAAAGAATATACCAGAGCTTTAAAAAGTTTTAGTGGATGGAAAAAAATTACAAACGATTGGAGATATTTTAGGGTATTTTTACTATTTTTTTTAATCCTGAAGAATTTTCCAGAGATTTGAAAAAATGCAAGGTATTTCAAAACATTAAAAAGAATTTTAAATAGATACAGAGCTCTACAGAGTTGTGAAAAGTTTTAAGGGATTTCGAAATATTTTAAAATATTATAGAAAATTTTGAAAGATTCCAAGGAATTTGTAAATTGATTTCAATTACTCAAAGGGATTTCAAAAGAATTGAAATAATTTAGGGTATTTTAAAAGATTTCAAGGCATTTTTAATTGATTACAGTAATTAATTGGGATTTCAAAGTATTGCAAATATGTTAGGTTATTTTAAATGTGAACAAGGTTTTTTTAAGATATTTAAAAAAATTCAAACGATTTTGAAAGATTTGAACGATTTGAAAGGATTTAAACAAATTTTCGTGCGTTTGTAAAGAATTTCCTATAGTTTTGGAAGATATGCAAAGATTTTACAGAAACTTTAAGGTTTTATGAGATTTTTAAATTTTGTTAAGGGTTTTAACACATTTCGGAGGATTTCAATGATTTTAAGGGATTTGAAAAGCTCTAAAAATATTTTAATAAATTTTTCACGGAATTTAATAATATTTTAATGGATTTCAAATAATTTATTTGCAAGAATTGTAAGAGGTTTCGTAGGGTTTAATGTATTTGAAGAGACTTCAAGATATTTATTGCAATTTATTTGAATTCATTTGGAATATTCAACCTGTATTCTCATTAATTTACTCTGAAGGAATAATTTTTAATTGAAATTAAGTTATTTTTGTGTTTTTTCTTCCGCTCTAGCCAAATCGCAATTTTCATTCAATTATAATTTACAAAAGCTCACGCTATTTCTTGAAAAGTTCTTCACGGTTGTGTTTGTCATGATTTTATTAAATATTATTTAGCAAGCTGCTTAAATCAATAAATGACGGACTAAATATAATTGTACGTATTATTATTAAATAAAATAATTTGAAATAAATGCTTGCCGAATAGAATTGTAAACAACCTTTCAAGGAATAGAATGACCTTTTGTAATTTAAAATTGAATGAAAATTACGGCTTTTGATTAAAGTGGATGAAAAAACACAATTATGTAAATAAGTAGGTTTAAATGAACAATTACCTTAACTATTTTTTATTATTTACGATTTGGTTTCTCTTCTAAAACTCTTACAATAATCAATGGGCCTTTTTTATCATTTTTATAAATTAAGTTACAGATTAGGTATTTTTGAACTAGACAATGCACATCCTTAAACTCACCTTACCTTTATTTCATTAAATTCTTTTGATTCACTTGAATTTCTTTAATTTCATTCCAATTTTACTGAAATCAATTAAATATTCCAGATTTAATTTGTTTTTGTTCATTTTAATTTAACTTTAATTGTTTGAAAGTCTCATTAATCGAATTCTTCGGAATTCTTCCATATTCAAAAGAACGGCATACCCATTAGTCACGTTCAGTACATTTTAGTCACTTTTTGTTTTGATAGGTCATAAGGTCACAAATTTAAATGAAGATTTTTTTTATATCATTTATAAATGATTATATATTACAAATGTTACAAGATTAGACTTTTTGTCTTTAAATCCGGTAATTTTGAAAATG
>CAKNWT010325882.1:4219-15008 GCA_932066315.1 Andricus coriarius | reverse complement strand
TGATCAATACCACTTGAATTTGCATATCACGACGCTCTATGTTATTATATACTTTGCATTGTTGGCCCCTCTCGATTAATTTTATTTGCGTTGCCTGACCCGAATACCCTGAACTGCGATATAATTTTCATTTCGACCTAATTATTCAATTCAATTAGCGTTTGTTTTAGAAACCCCTATGGTGCTTATTTTCAAGGACCCTTTTTACATTCGCTTTGGAACTTGAATTTGTTTAATTGCGAGCCCTCCCTGCGATTTAATGTTGCCGAATCCCCTCTTATTTATGTTAAAATTGTTTGCATATTTTATGTAATTTTGTTGTTTTCTCTTGCAACCCTCTGGGTATGCTCTTTTGTTAAATTTATCTTAGTTGTGGAATGAACTGTCGTCAAGTACATTGATTAAAAAGCAAAAAACTAGTACAGCACTGGGCTTTATTTGTTGAAGCAACTCATATTTCCCTGAAAACCAGAATCACGAGAGCTGAACTAGAGCATGTGCAAGATTTAGTCAAACGCTTTCTGGTGTACACTGAAGCATATTACACGAAAGCCGCAATGACATATAGTATTCATAATTTAATTCATTGGGTGACATTCCTTGCTAACTGGGATACATCGTTTGGTAATACACCTTATCTTTTAGAAACGACTAATGGAAAGTTACTGCGTATGGTGAAAGCTGCGGAAGGGGTTACGCGTCAAGTGTACCGAAGTTTATCTATGCGTAAATTTCACACCATTTTAAGGAATCGTGTGCTTCCACAAGCCTCTACTCGCACAAAAAAAAACAAAAAAAAGTGTCATAATTAATTATGTTCGATATTTTGGAGCTTCTGAGAAACCTGAAGAAAAGTCGGTTGAAGGTTTACACTTATCTCTTGAACCCGTTTCTTATCAGAGAATCATAAAAGATAAATATGTGTATTCAGGATTGGAGAGTAAAAAAACGTTTAGATAACTTCAAACAGCTGAAACTAAATTCGTTTTAAGCGCGGACTTGAGAGTCCAACTCTCTAATCTCCGAAAATTAGTTGTTGTTTTTGACAAATCTTCGGGCCTTGATTCCGGTCTCTTTTCCGAAATTGTTTTCGGCGTTGTTTGCGACTCTTTTGAAAAAAATATGTTTAAAACATTGAAACATAATGGAAACTTTATATTAGATAAGTGATTAAAGGAAAAGGACGATCAAGAATTTTAATGAAAACGAACAGGAATTCGAATTTTAATGCTTTATTACTTTGTACAACATTATTGCATGTAAATTCATCAATACCATTCATACATGTACTCGCTAAATTTCACTGGTAATTATACAGAATAATTCTCTTAGTTTCTTTCGCTGTTTTTTACCAACATCTTTAGAATTGAAGCAAAATGAAAAAGTATGACATGCGATATGAAAAAAATATAAAGAAGCACAACTGCGCAGCTAGAAGACATTTGCAAATGTTATTCAAAGAGTTTTCTTATGAGACCCATGTAAAGATTGTTTCAATTGTGAAAAATGTTATTACCAACAAAAAATTACTTTTCCCAGTAAATTTTTATTTAAAAAAATTAATATTTATGCTGAAAAGAACGATTTTGCAACAAAATATTTCAATTTCCAATCGAAGGGATGAATTTCAAACTAAAATGATCAATCCTTGACCATGAACTTCATTTTTCAACAAGAGAATTCAATTTTTAACCAAAAAGGATGATATTTCCAGCCAGAAGCTAATTGTGATTTAATAAGAAATTAATATTCAACTCTAGGAATTATTTCTTTTTTCTTCGCAAAAGTTTTTCTATAGATTAACGACGTTCAAGTATTGGTCAAATCTCACTGACTTTTCGTAAAAAACTAACTGGATTTTTTTAGAAGGCTTAGTTTTGACAGGAGCTACGCTAAATATTTTATGCCAGGAAATTCTTCTTGAGAATCGGATCATTCTGATGCGTAGGTTGCGGATTAAATCAAAAATCTTCATAAAAGCGGTGCATATAACTTTGATTCAATTCCGGGATCAAATCGATCAACTGGATTTTACTAACATGGAATTGCGGTTTCCACGCGCCTTATTCTAAAACACTTTCGGATTGAGTAGCAGCTGCCTAAAAGTGTTTCCGAAATTTCTTCTCTGTTCATTTTTTCAATTTTGCCGCTAAGCATGTTTATTTTTGCTCGTGATTTTGTTAATCCAGCATGTATAAATATTCCACGTAAAATCTGTTGACTATCTAATTTATCCAATATTGCAAAGACGTCACCATCGGGCGTTGATAATACAATTTGTTTTGCGTTTGGCAGAGGTATATATGAAGAATTTCCTGTTTTCAATTGAAGTGGTGTATCGGGAGGAAATGTATACCAACGTAGTTCGAATATGCGGTTCGGATTTCTCAAGGGAGTAAGTTGAATAAAGCGAAGATCTTCAAGTTTAAATCCAAGTACGCTAGAAAAAGTGGGCTTGGCAGAAGGAGACCTGGATCTAAGACGAAGAGTTAGCTCGACAGGAGGAGACCTGGACCTGTGACGAAGAGGTGGCTCGACCGGAACAGGAGACCTAGCAGGAAAATGAGGTTGGGCAGGTGGAAGATACCTGGCAGAAGACTGATGAATGTCAGGAGAATCAGAAGTTCCGCTACTGGGTACATTAGGAATAGAGGCTGCAACAAGGAATAGAGAACTCCTTTATCTCCTCTACCAATAATGTTTAGAAAAATTCAGAAATCAATTTTACCATGAAATAAAATTACTTATTCGAAAATTTTGATTGCAAAAATGATAGTGCAGAAAAATTGTAATCTTTTGTAAGCTATCGAAAGGCATAGACCCTAATGTAGAGTTCGCGATACGTGCACGTAAGAAGTTGTCTACCTTGATATCGTAGCTAGCTTATGTAAACATAACAATTAATTGCAACCTAAAACTATACCACGATTATTATTTTGTTTAAACCTTTTTCTTGGCTTTTTATCCTAGTTTTTCCATCACCAGCCACGGACTAAGTCGTGCCTGATGAGATGAGGATGTTCTGAATGAACTAAATACGATGTTTGAAATTTCTCGCAATGGTCTTGTAGTAGGTCCAACATTTGGAGATTAATGTAGTATAAAGTTGATTTTTTCCCGTTCTTGTTTTTTTATAGCGGCCTTGAGCCTCTGGATCCTTTTCTAGAGCTATTAATTGCCACTCCACAGGTTTTTAGTCGCCTACTTCCTGATGTTCTAGGAAGTTTCTTACAGTGCGACATCAGGGTGTCCAGCGATCTTATAAACATAGAAAACCTATAATTCTCCTTGAATTTATTTTTAATCGTGAGCTTTAGCTCGATATACTAATGGATCTTGGTTGCATAGATTGTCAACAAAATTCCGGTTAAGTGGACAAGCAGTATTGATGATGTAGAATCTTTCGCCTTTTTTTCTCACATATCACAAAGTTCAGGTTGATTGGCTCGGAGATAATGATCCGTCTGAATAGGTTACTATTCAGACGTATTCTTGTAATCATCGTTTTCTAAAACTGGCACCTGTCAACCACTTCTTAATTTAGGACGTTTTTGAGATAATTTCTGATACTAGTAACCTTGTCCTGAATCGCAATGAGGAATCCTTCTGTTTCTGCAAACCGAACGCCTCTTTTCATCCAAATATTAGATATCTCACTATCCACTCCATGTTGATCCAACGTTTTGGAGTGCTCGCTGTGGATGGCTATTTTTCTCTATTGCGTTTCTAATTCCTCTATGTGTTCTGAGATGATATTTAAGGCCTCCTCTGAGGGCTCATTCAAGGGTGTATAATCGAGATCCTCTATACAGATGTTTCAAAGCACCACATCTAGCTTGCTATTAAAATAGTCTCGCAACTGTATAACTTGTAACTTACACAGTATCCTGACATTTACAACGCCTCAAGATCATGGTTCCCTAAAGCAACCAATCCCAAAGCAACCGAAACGTATACGTCACCCACTCCTGCTCCTTCTATCTTAGATGGTAAGCAAGAGCGGGCAATTTACGCAAGCGATTTCGTACAACACTGTTTCTTGGAGTCAGGCCTCTAGCCGCGGATGACCTTCCGTGGCAGACGGAATAGTTGAAGATGAAGGTTTCACCTCTGGATACTTTTTTAGAGCTACCAATCTTTGTTGAATGTTATGAGGAACCGTGTTGACAGACCAGATGTAGTGATCCGAGAAGAAGAGCCTTTTGCATCCGGTTCGCGATGGAATGAGCCTGCCGCTGGCAAGCCGGAATCTTGTTGAGTTGGCTAAGAAATGAAGCTTTCATACCTCCAAGACAGCCAATTATTGGAACTACAAGATGGACTTTGTAGCCTTGGTACAACATGCTCTTACTTTTTTTTATTGGTTAAAGGTTGATTTTTTGACTTTACTCGGAGAAAAATGGATGTTTAAATGTAAATGTTCTAAGGGTGAGATGGCACCGCCTAACATGCAGATATTTATGCCCAACATCTACTATCTTTTGAGATGTTAGGCGCAAAAATATTTGTATGTTAAACTGAAACACATTCAGATCTTAAAATCATCCAAGCGCATGTGCATTGTAATTTCACGACTATATTTCACAGAAATATTTTCGATATTACCATTATGGAATATTAAAATTCTGAAGCATTTCCAAAGGTTCAAAATTAGCTATCTTTGATAAAAGTAGGAGAATAGCTTTTGCTATCTTCCACGTTTTCATTTTTTAGATACTGAATTACAAATATTGATTATAACCACAACTTGACTGAATGTATCATCTGATAGATATTGCATACCCTTGATCCGTTTTTCGTTTATGTATGAATATTAAAGTTTAATTTTAAATTTACATACAAGGTATCAATTAATTATTTAAATGATCAAAAATAAGTAAACTTCTCAATTATTTACATCCGTTATTTGACATAATCATTATATCATATGTTTGATATTTTGTTTGAACATTTTGGATGTTACAGAGTAATATCTCACTTCTTAATATATGCAGATACTCACTTTAAACATATAGATTGCTGTCCTACAGTTAAGCATAAAATGTTTAAAAAAAGATTAGAAAAAATTACATTCAATTCAATTAATCTAACGATCGTTTCTTCTTCTTGAGTAATCTTACTGTTTATTTCTGTCGATGATTACAAAAATGTTGATTAGCGAAATTTGTAATTATTTCTGATTTTGTAAATCTGCCAGGATACAATTATTATCTGATTAGTTAATCATTAATTGTATAATTATTAGAGATTTTTATAAAACCAGAAATTATTATACATTAAAGTAGATGTAAATTCAAAAAATAGTTTCTACTGAACAACATTTCTAGATACGAGAAGCTTCTTTAAAAAATAAGATTTTGACGAAACTTACTGATTTTTCGTTAAAAACTATGTAGAACATTTGATTAGAAAGCTCGATTTTGAAATTTCAATATACATCCAGTCGGTCATAACTTGGATGTGGCATAAAAACTGACACGCGACAAGTGCTACTCACAAAAATTCATGACACACAATTTTAACTTCAGAATCGGATCATTCTAATGCGTAACTTGCGATCCAAATAAAAAATCCGACATTTTTATAAAAGCTTTACATATAATTTTGGTTCAATTTTCGGTTCAAATTGATCAACTGGAATTTACTGTGAAACTGTTGCGGTTTACACACGCCTGATGTCAAACCACTTTCGGATCGGGAACTGTTTTCCTAATGGAATGTCTCTGATTTCTTCTGTGTCCAATTTGTTAATGTAGTGGGTGAACATGTTTATTTTCGCTCTTAATCCGGTTGAACAAGGAGCCATATATATTCCACGAAAAATCGTATGCCCCGAAGATGTTTTCTTCACTAATGCAAGAACGTCACCATTGGCTGCTGATAATATAATTTGTACTTCTGTTGGCAAGGGCGTGATAATAAAATTTGTTTTTCTCAAATAAAGTTGTGTGCCGGGAAGAAAAGTGTATAATCGCAGTTCAAGTTGCCGTTTCGGATTCTTGATGGGAAAAAGACGATAAAATTGAAGTTGTTCAACTTTAATTCCAAGTACTGTAGAATAAATGGGCTTTTCTGGACGAGACCTGGACCTGGCATGAAGAGATGGCTCGGCAGGAGTAGAAAACATGACAGGAGAATGCTGGCTGCCAGGAGAATTCTGCCTGCCAGGAAAATGCTGCCTGCCAGGAGAATGCTGCCTGCCAGGAGAATTCTGCCTGCCAGGAGAATGCTGCCTGCCAGGAGAATAAGAAGGTCCGTAGTCAGGAGTCTTGTCGCCATTGAGGTAAGTGACGGATTGCAAAATCAGCTCTGGAACATTTTGTTGAATTTTGTCTAGAAATTGGCAAATTGTTTTTTTTTATTGAAGATAATTTCTCAGCAAATATAGGAATAATATAGAAAAAGTTAACAAAAAATGTTTCAACCTTGAAAGGCAATATGATTGCAAATCGAGTCTGTAAATTAATGTAGAACATAAGGATTCAGAAAAAGGCGATTGAATCCACTATTTCAATCTCTGAAGAAATGCATTATTTTTATCAAAGCGAATTTAATTATTAGGAGTATCCAAAGGTTTCTGGGATCGCTGAAGGTATGAATCTCTTCATAAATTACGTACTAGGTGTTGAGAGTAGACTCTCTAGCCCGTTCCTTCTGCTATTAAGAATCTAGAGAAATAAATCTAAGTCAGTTGGAAAAGACGCGAAAACTCGGACTTAAAAAATTTATTTTTCCGTAACAGACACAAAAATACTGCGCAGATGGTTCGGAAGGTCACCTAAACTTAAATACCTGAATAAAGCACCTAAACTTATATTTTAATTCTTACGACTCAATTACATCCTTCGGTTTATAGGTTTTTGGCAAGACATACAATACTTTGTTGTAGCTCTGCTATCATAATTCAATATTGATCATTTTTAATCTCACACAATTACGCTAGCACATTCGCTCTCGCACTTATTATTATTATTCTTATCTAATAATTTGTTAAAATCTCTGATGTACAATATAATTATAACTTCAAGAATATTCTTCGACCAGCGACTATGTTTTTAGTAATAGTTCGTGTATCTCCTGTTCCTAGAGGGCTATTTAGCCCTACGGAATTATGCTAAATAAATAAAATAAAATAATGAAGTAACAAATTTTCCACCAAACAGTTGAATTTTCAGATAAAAACATGAATTTAAAAAAATTTATTTTCTTTAAAATTGTTACATCTTTTACCAAAGAGGTGAATCATATTAAAAAATAAATAAATTTTAACAATGTAGTTTAACTTGCAATCAAGTAGTTGAATTTTCATCCAAAAAATATCAATTTTGATCCAGATCGTTAAATTTTCAACAAAACTGCTTTGTTGAAAATTCGTCATTTTGGTCGAAGATTAATTTTGATGATTAATTTTAAGTTCTATAGATATTAAAAAAGGCCAAAAAAGAAACTGGAAGATTGTAAAAAGCTTTTTCCAGTTTAGGAGTTTTGAAAAGGTTCGAAAATAATCTCAATCCTATGTTGCTTTATAATTTCTAATTCAAGAGATTATTAATTGTTTTCACTGTTTATTCATTAAAAATTTTAGTATCAATTTTTATTTGTACTGGGGTTACCTTGATCATTCGCATCTTCACTACTCCACCCAAAATTTTTCAGAAAGTCCCTTGTTTTCGGCCGCATTCCTGATGATATTTCTGGGAAAAGACAAAAAAAAAAATTTAATTCGATTATTCCATTTTATTTCGTATAATTCGGTTGCAGCCTATCAATGATAAGCGTTAGTGAATGAATACCAAGTGAGAAGACGCGCATATATTTTTTGGATATAAGTTATACTGAAATATCAACCTAAATTGTGAAATCAAAGTTCGCTAATCAATTCTAAAACATATCTAAATTTGTTAATTTGAATTAATTAGAAACCTTTAATTGTGAAATGTTCCGTAACAGAACACAATTTTGTAACAGTTACAACTTTATTTACACAATGATAGAAGGGTAATGTGAAACTTGTTAATCGATGACATCACCTCCAGCAATATAAAGTGTTAACGAGTGATTGCTTTAGTGTAAAAGATTATTGTTAAAAACTAGAGATCGAGAATTAAGAAGATTACATTACATTCCCATGAATGAGAAGGTACAAATTATATTAATTTATTCATTAATTACCAATAGAATTAAGAATAACGTCCAGGGTTAAAACCAGAGTGAAAAAGGTCCTCATTTTTTCAAATTGTACAAAAAACTGATTAACGTAGCGTTTTGAAAGCAGCGTTATAATGACTATTCTGATGTTTCATGTACACCCACTGTACGAAGATATTGTTGTTTTTTCTTCCCGGGCATAAATCGCGTATACGAATAATTTCGTAGCTTGATGAGTGGCAAATATTAATTAGTATCACCTTATCCATGTAGTAGAAGTTAAATTCTCGCACGTGTAAAATGATGTTACCTTGAGAAACTCAGATAATTTATGTTTAAAGTAAACTTATACATCGACCGCGCCCATCAAAGATCATCGAGCATCTTTAAGGTGCCTTTTAGGGGGTCGTTGGTTTCCGACGAGCGTCAATTCATGCAATATCCATGGCAGATAGTTGAGGACATTAAGGTTGCCTTTTAGGGGCCGTTGGTTGTCGATGTGCGTCAACACATTCATCATCAACGGTACATCCTCGATGTCCTTCAAGTTGCTTTCAAGAGTACCGTTGGTGGTCAACGAAGGATAAGACCACATCATCGAGGACCTTCATGTTGCGTTTTAGGTAGCCGTCTGTTCTCAGCAAGCGTCGACAAACACGCCATCCACGAGACATCTTCAAGGACATTAAGGTTGCCTCTTATAGGGCTTTAGGTTATCGATGAACGTCAAAAGATACACTATCTACGGCGCATCTTCTAGGACCTTCAGGTTGCCTTTTAGGGAGCCATTGGTTGTCGACGAGCGTCAATACATACAACATCTACGACACATTTTCGAGGACCTTCAGGTTGCCTTTCTATGGGGCCTTTGCGTTGGTTGCCAAAGAGCGTCAACACATACACCATTCACCATCCTCGAGGATTTTCAGGTTGCCTTCTAGGAGACCCTTGATTATCGACCAGTGTTAACATACGTCAGCTTCAATCAGCATTTCGACTTTCTTTTTTATTACAGCTGTTCCCAATGATTGAAAGGGCTTCCAAGGAGAAAATAAACCAGCTAAGTAGGAGGAAGAAAGCGCCCAACCCCAAGCTACCTCTTCTTGCTCACAAACGTCCTTCAATAGGACGACACCTGCTCGAGCACAATTGACCTCCGCAACCCGTAAGTCCATCTAACCCCCTTGTTCACCAGTCACGGGAATAAATTAAAGGGTCTGACTACATATTGATACGATAAATAGAAAAATATTGAAAAAGACAATACGTATATTCAAATTAGAATATATTACATCCTCGGTGGCGTAATTGATCCGAATCAAACTTTCGTAACGTTCAGTTATGTTATATTTGAACACAAAAAAAGTTTCGTTATTTCAGTTTTCGTTATCGCGAAGGGAAACCAATATCAGCGTTACTTTTGTTTCGTTATGTTATGAAACATATGGAACATGATGCAAGAATATTCGATGAATTTTGAGACCCTACGTTTCTGCGAGGGGTAAAATACATGACTGAGAAAGCCAGGATGGTCTGCGTTCCCTAGGTGGCTTACCAGGTCGAGTTTTAACATTCTTTAAAGGCACGACGACATTCTGAGGTATCTGAATGTCGTAATTAGGAGGATTACTATTATTTAGGTGCTGAAAAGAATTCACCAGATCACTGATACATATTATTCAAGGCTGAAACGAGTTTATGAAAAAGTGAGGATGGCCCGGGTTCCCTAGGTGGTTTACCAGGTCAAGTCTTAACATTCTTCGAAGAGAAACCCGAGAATTCACCAGACACATCAACCAAACTCTTCAAGAAATTTCGAGATCCTGCATCCCTGTCAAGTCTAAAACGAGATTTTGAAAAAGCGAGGATGATCTGGGGTACCCAGGTGGCTTACTAGGTCGAGTTTCAACATTCTTTGGAGGAATTTAGATGCTAACCCTCCGCAGGTATCTAAAAATAATAATTATGAGACCTACGACAACCCGGGTATTCCGGAGCATTCACCAGGTCACTCAAACATATTCTTCGAGAAATGTTCAAACCTGCATTCCTGTCAATGTTCAAACGAGTTTCTGAAAAAACAAGGATGCCCAGGGGTGTCCAGGTGGCTCACCAGGTCAAGTTTTAACATTTTTTAGAGGCATTTCGACATTTGCCATTCGGAGGGTCACGACTATCCGGCTGCTGCAGAGAATTCACCAAGTCAGTGATACATATTCTTCGAGACATTTTTAAACCCCGTATACTTGTGAAGACGAAAACTTCTTTCCAAAATAGATAAAGATAAAAATTTGACAAGAGGGAAATTCAAATTTGCACATAAATAAAATCGCCAAATACTTAATTTGCATATTATAATAGTATATGTCTGAATCGTCTAGCTTTGTTTGCGGCGTTGGTCTTTCTGGCACTAGTTTTTGCTTTGTTCACTGTTTTTAATTGCTTCTTATATAAAACATTACCGCTTACCACTAAAATATTGTCGATCATGTCCAAGGATATTTTGCTTCCCAAATCCGAGAAGATAAACTTCATTCCGGGAAAGAGCCTCTCGACGCTGACCTGCATCATCGGAACCGCTTCAGCGATCATCGCCAGTTCGTAGGGTTTTGACATAGTCGTTTTATTTTCGCTCCAAAAA
>CAKNWT010325879.1:0-14537 GCA_932066315.1 Andricus coriarius | reverse complement strand
TCAACATGTTTTTGAAATTGTAAAAGATTGAGAATCTAACTTGGAAAAAATACCAGATAAGTTCCAAGATGAAATTAGATACAAGATTTTATCCTTAACTTCTAAATATATCAAAAAACCTACACACATTTCCAACACTTATAGACTAATTGCTAAAAATATTACCTTAACAAAGAACTTTTTAAAATCTCATAAAGACTTATTAGTGACACGAGCGGACAAGGGTAATGTTACTGAAGTGATGGATAGACGAGAATATACAGATAAGGCTAATAACATGCTTGATGATTCCAACACTTATTGCCGAGATAGTTATGCAAGATGTTGAAACAAATGTCATGAGTAAATTAGGTCTTCAAATTCCTGTGTATTTTCGCTATGTAGATGATACCCTTCTTATTCTTCCCGAAGATAAAATTAATTTTACAGTATCACAGTTTAATTCTTACCATAGTAGATTACAATTTACATTTGATATTGAAAACAAAAAATCTATTAATTTTTTTAATTTACAACTTTGCCGAGACGATAATAACTCTATTATTACGAATTGGTTTAGAAAAGCAACTTATTCCGGGAGACTTCTGAATTTTTTATCCAACCATCCTATTCAACACAAAATAGGGATTGTTAAACACCTTGTTGATGCCGCTATTATTTTGTCTGATAAGACTTTTCACTTAGATAACCTACAAATTGTAAAAAAATACTTATGGTATAACAGCTATCCTAATGAGTTCGTACAGAAACATATAAATAAAAGACTTTCTGAGTTAGATTTAAAGAAAAACCAGCCTTCTAATAACAACCCAAATGTTGATGGCATTATTGATGTTAAACAGGAAATCATCTCCATTCCTTTCTTAGGGACAATTTAACAAAATTTTAAAAGGCTATTGAATAAATTAAAAATAAAAACTGTTTTTAGAGTTGAATCCAAGTTAAATAAATTCATTAAATTAGGTAAAGACAAATTAGATACTTTAGATCGATGTAAGGTAGTTTATAAAATCACATATAACTGTGGTAGGACTTATGTAGGACAAACGAAACGCCCCCTACACATTAGATTAAAGGAACATAAAAATAACATCAATCATGTTGAAAAAAATCATAATGTTATAGCTAAACATTTGGTCCAATGCCATAATAGAGATCCAACTGCCATTAATTGGGATGGGGTTGAAATCCTACATGTTGAACCTAATTACTATAAACGTGCCTTTGCCGAAATGGTTTTCATTAAAAAAGAAGGCGAAAACTGTCTCAACAAAGTAACTGATTTAGATTTCTTCAACGAATCATATAACATGTTCTTAGATTCATTATGTTAAGTCCATTTCTATCTCGCGTCTGATTTTTTCTATCTACGTTCATCTGTTAATTTATATATCACTTCGATTTTCATAACTTTCAATTGTTGAATTATTATGATTCAATCAATTGTATTTTATTATATAGTATTACTAGTTCTTACGCCTATGACCTTTAGAATGGTTTCTACGCATGCGCCAATGCATCACACTTCAGATAATGTTCTCAATATAACCAATGCTCATTTTTTAAGATGGAGACGGAGGGTGCACACTCCGTCATCCCTATAAATTTAATTTTTGATTTTTTAATTTTTAACATAACTTTTATTTAATTTTCCAAATTCGAATAATCAATAGTACTATTTAAATTTTACATAATTCGTCATCAGAAACGGTAATTTAAAATCTATCAGAAACTTATTTTATAGAGTTATTAACTTAGCATTCATACTCATAAATACATATTTATTTTCAATTTCGCATAATTTACATATTACAGGTCTAATTATTCTTGAAAATGAGCATTCCTTTTATATTGAGAATCATTATTTTTAATATATCTTTTGAAAACAAAATTTTCGATTTTATCTCCAAATACGATCTATCTGCGAAAATTAAAGGTATTAGAATCTACTTTTGTATCAATTTTACCATTATTTTTCAT
Organism: Andricus coriarius; assembly: GCA_932066315.1. Classification (NCBI taxonomy): domain Eukaryota; kingdom Metazoa; phylum Arthropoda; class Insecta; order Hymenoptera; family Cynipidae; genus Andricus; species Andricus coriarius. Next base: position 12,557 of record CAKNWT010325879.1, on the reverse strand, counting down.
ATATTTACTTACATAATATGTTTATATTTATTATTATTCATATTTTCACAATAGATAATCTGATGAGGGAATCGGTCTGATTCCGAAAGGTCATTGTTTTTTTTTACAAATTTCTGAATAAATGGTCTGGAAGAAGTCGACGAAATAACGTTTTTTTCCTTAAAAATTCCTAATTATTAATTTCCAGACGTTAAATCAAGAATATTACATTCTGAGGTTTCTGTGATAGTTTTACACTATATTTCAGCCCTTTCTAGGAGAATATACTGCGAAGACGTCACTATATTTCAGGCGAGACACACTGAAATATTACAAACATAACCCCTTGTCGTATAACCTTATTGCATGTTTGGGGACACTTGTGAATCGTTCAGATTTCCGATTTCTAGGTTTTCAATTTTCATTATGTCATGTCTGTGCCTTCGGCCTGACCTTTGAGATTACCCTTTCCTCTTCCCTCGCAAGATAGACGTGTGTTTTGCTCTCTTTTAACCCTTTTCATTCATTCATCTGGCCCTTAACTCTTTTGAAACCTCCTCCTGAAGTTGTCTCCAAATTTTTTCGTCTGTGGTGGCTAGACCCGCACGTAGTGTGAGCTTCAGTGCGCTTTTTGTTTTCCTTAGCGTATGGACGTGTGTCAAAACGGTGTGTACCGTTCGAAGGTTAATTATCATTAACTTGAAATTTTGCAAAAAGGTTTTTACCTAATGGCAAGCATATCTCTTTTGCTTTTTGTTCTATATTTTTTTTTAGGTACAAAATGGCCTGCCTTTATATGACATCGGGCAAGTTATAGCGTTCGTGCGTTGACAACCTATACCCATATCTTTGTTCCAAGATATGGGAATAACACTTCCAAAAGTTCGCTTTACGCAGCTTTTTCATAGCGTTCGCCCTTTGGCAACCTATGACAAGTTTTCTGACTGGACAGATAAATTATGTTTTCTCCTGTTTGCCCGGTACTGGTATTTAAAAGCGCTCGTGCTTTGACAGCTTTGAACTATATCATTACTAATAAAGAAAGTTTCTATTTTTTATGGCTCGCCCAGTGCAGCCATTATAAAAAGAATTATCATAATTTTTATGGTTAATTAAAATGTGTCGAAATAAAATATACTAACGTTATACACTCGCATAATTTTGACATTCATTTCATATAGATGGACGCACCCACCGTATGTCTGGCAGAATTATGTCTACGCCCGCCAACAAAGGAAACAGACATTATCTCCTTGCAGAAGCTTAAAGATTTGGCAATCCAAAATTTACCTGAAGATTGGAAAACCTGGAAGGTTCATGATTTTTCAAAGCAAGATTTGGTGGGGGATGTACCTGATTCTTACTTGCTCAATGCAAGCAGCTTCGCTCTACCAACGGTAGGAATTGTAAAGTCTTTTCAACCTCAGGCAAAATCTGTGAGTGAGAAGTCTTTTTCTAATATGAAACTAGCCATGCTGGATTGTCCTTTTCTCAGGGCCCTGATATTAGAACCTCCTTCTTTATCGAGAAAGCTGGGAGGCTTAACTGCTCGAGGCGAGTTATTTTCAAATTCCGTTGCGAATATGAAACCTTTACTTATTTCAAGAAAAGAGGCTTCTCGTCAATTAGCAACTGATTATGTTCCTGTAAGAAATTTTCCAATTACTGGAAATCGTGTTAGGAAGCGTCTTTTTCCTACAGATTCTCTATCTGATGAATGACCACCTTCTAAACATTTGAGGTTAGTTGCTTTAGAAGAGAAATCAGACCGAATAGAGAACCTACTGACTAGATTTTTAGAAACAGTGTCTCCTAATATGGAAGTTGAGCAGGTCAATTCTTGTTCTTCAGAATTTCCTGATGAAGAGAGTTCTTCTTCTGATAATGGTTTTAATAATCAGGATCCAACAAATGAATCATTTTCTTGTCAAAGTTCCAGCTCCAAGAAATTTGATTCATCTCTTTCGCTTAACGTTAACAAAGAGATAATAAATTTTTTACCTTCAACTAAGGAGTTGGAGCCAACAGTTCCAAAAGCATCGGAAGAGTTAGCAATTTAGGGCATTAACTGTCAACGTTTTGGTAATGAATCGTGGAATAAGATCCATTATGTGGAATCTCAAAAGAAATTGCAGGCTGCTCCTGTATTTTCAGCCTTATTAGTTAACACACAACTAACCGGATCAGCAGGTTCTACACCTTTCTCAGACCTTCTAACCAAATAAACAATTTTTGGTATTTACAGTCTTATAAAAAGACTTCTTCTTCTAACCAAGTTTGATCTTTCGCTGGGTACCATTTCACACGGTTTACTGCGCCAAAGAAAAGAATTTCAGGAGGCTCTGTCTACCTTAGCTAAAAAGCACGCAGCCATTGGTGATGATTTAAATAATCTTTTTCTTGAAAAGACAGCACCTTTTAGAAATACCTCAGACGAACTTCTCCAATATGCCTGTGGCAGACGTGCGGACGTCATTGATATGAGAAGAAAGATTTATGAACCAAAGAGTAGTCACATGGCCTCCCTTCTCACGAATGTTCCACCCTCCTGGACACATATTTTTGAAGAAAAAAGATTGAATGACTTGCTCAAAGATAATGGTGGTTTTTATAAATTTTTTCGAACTTCAAAACCATCAGGGTCAAAGATCCAGAATGATTTGAAAAGAGAAGCTAAGCCAAAAGGAAAGAAAAAGTTTCGATCTTGGAATGCTTCGAACCAGACGGTATCTCGAGGAGGTTCCTCCAACTCAGGAGCAAGAAGATCCAATTGGAATGAGCAAAAGAGATCAGAAAATCCTCGAAGGGGGGCTCCAGATTCCATCATCAGCGTGATAACGGGAGTTTTAAAGAAACTGGATGCCCAGTCCGGATTCCTATCTACCATGTTTTTGACACCCAAAGCAGACGGTTCATGGAGACCTATTTTCAACCTCAAGCGTCTAACCCAATATATTCATCCACGAAAATTTCGGTTGATAAGTCACGCGCGAATCCCAAGTTTTCTTCAGATGAACGATTATTTAGCAAAGATAGACCAGTCACAGGCTTATTTGCATGTGCCAATGAAGGAATCACACAGACGTTATCTGGCCATGAGCTATCGGGGAGGAACATACTGCATGACGGCCTTGCCCTTTGGTCTTTCCAGCGCTCCCCTAGCCTTTTCAAGAATATCAAACTGGGTAGCCAGTCAGCTGAGAAAAAAGGGAGTGAGTGTAGTGGTTTACCTCGACGATTTTCTTTTTGCGAACCAGGATCTTCATCTCCTGAGACTTCAGCTCGAGGAGACAGTAAATTTCCTCACGCTTCTAGGATGGAAAGTAAATTTTCAAAAGTCAGTTTTGGAACCTACAAGACAACTAGAGTATCTGGGTATCATATGGAATCCCTGGACGGATCAAAGATTGCTTTCAGAAAAGAAGACGAAAATGATAAGGCTGTGTGTGGAGAAAGTTATGGTTCGGCAAAGATGGAGCTGGCATCAGGCGAAATCACTTCTCGGAAGGCTGGAGTTTGCTTCCTTTGTAATTCCTCTGTGGAAATTGTTTTGCAGAAAAATGCAAAGAGCTGCTCATTCGCTTCCGCAAATTTTTCCGAATCAATTCTTCACGATTCTAGATCAGATAAAACCAGACTTGCAATTTGACCAAGAGATCGAAAATACTTCCAAAAAAGCCTACTGTGCATTGAACAACAGATGCATCGAACATAGGTTGGGGATCCCAGTTGGGAGACAAGCTGATGAAGGGCTAGTGGAGTTTGGATCAGAAAAAGTGGCACATAAACAAAAAGGAAATGTGGGCAGTGTACATAGCAATTGTCAAAAATGCTCGTATTCTGCAGGGAAAAGCCTTATCTCTTCAATCAGACAACAAGACAGTGATAGCTTATATTCGGAGGCAAGGAGGCACGAAGTCACAAAATCTGTTACAGTTAACAGAGAAACTGTTAATTTTTGCTTCAAAACTAGATCTTCAACTGGAGGCTCACTTTATACCACGAGTTTACAATGTGGTAGCAGACCGATTATCCAGACTGGATTCTCTAACGGATTGGCATTTGTCGATGAGAGTAACAGACCGGCTTTTCAAAAAATGGTGAGTTACACAAATAGACTTGATGGCAAAGCGCACAATTAGCAGCGGTTCCAACTTACGCATCTCGAATCAGGGATCAGAAATCAACATTTGTGAACGCCTTCAGTCAAGTGTGGAATTACAACCTAGCGTGGATATTTCCACCTCCCTCTATAATTCCGAGGGTTCTACAACATCTGAACCTAGCCCAGGGGATTTTCATTATAATTGTTCCGAGATAAGAGAAAGTCTTCTGGAGAGCAGATCTAAAGAATCGATCACTGGGACCTCCTTGGGAATTGCACAACCTTACACAGAATCTTATAGACATGGAAACCAACTCTCCTCCACCACATGTGTCGGACCTAAATTTGGAGGCTTGGAAGGTACGGGGTGGATTGCCCAGACAAAAGCATGGACTAAAGAAGATATAGCTTTACTGGAGTCATCATGGCGTGAATCAGCAAAAAGAACTAAGTCTGCACCCTGGAAATCCTGGTCTTCTTGAGCTACAAAAAATGAAGTTTTAATAAATAATCCATCCCCGCAAAAGGTTGCACAATATTTAGGATTTTTACATAGGGAAAAGAAATTTGCCTATAGCACGATTTTGATGCATAAAGAGGTTGTAGCGACATTTGCAAATCCAGCAAGAGGGGATGAAATAAGTTCTCATCCGATTGTAAAACATATGTTGAAAGCCATAGGTTCATCTCATCCTCCGCAGACAAAATCTATGATATGGGATGTCAACGTATTGATTGGGTGGATGAGGCAGACAGTTGTAAATCCTGAAAATTTATTTCAAGTATCCAGACATGTGGCATTGCTGCTTCTCTTATCATTGGGCCTCACACTGTTGAGGATCAATTCAGAAAAATTTTAAGATTCTGGAAATGGTCTAGTTTTATGGCCAGTGTTTGGTTCAAAGACAGACAGTATTTTACATAGACAATCAGGATGGGGTCTCTCTGAAAATAAAGAACAAAAGACGGATCCAACATGGTGGTTGAGACGTTTGATCCAAATTTCGAAATCTAGAAGAAGTGCAAGAGCAGAACTGAATAATTTGTTTATCACCACTAGAGGAAAAGTAGGTCCTGCTTCAAGATCAGTAATTGCAGGTTGGGTGCAAACAGCTCTAAGAGAAGCTGGTATAAATACCTCTGCTGGGAGTATCCGCTCAGCAGTTTCTTCATCACGTTTTCGGGATGGTTTACCAATAGACGAAATTTTGAAGAAAGGAAACTGGAAAGGCCAGAATACTTTTTTCAATCATTATTTCCGAGAAGTGGAGAGACCAGTTTCGTCATCACGAGAGAAGAACATAGTTCAGGCTTCTTTCGATCCTCTTTAAAAACTTGTAAGAGTTTGTATATTAATACTTTTTTCAAAGAGAACACTCATTTTATATATGGTGTGCTCATTGTTGAATATTCTATTCCTTATACGTTTGTTTTCTTTCTGAATATATTTCAGACATTAATAAATTTCATGACATGAGCTTTTCTATCTTATTGTTTCATCGAAGACATTCATTTTATTTTAGAAGTCACAGTGCACTTTTTTCACTGTGCCGGCAGAGTACAAACATTTCTCATAGGTCAGACCGAAGGCACAGAGATGAAATAACTACGTTTTTCTCCCAAAGGGTCAAAAACGATTATTTCACTTGCCGAGGCCTGACCTGATTTGATTCCTTGCCTGCTCAAATACACTGAAGCTCACACTACGTGCGGGTCTAGTCCCAACAGACGAAAAAATTTGGAGACAACTTCAGGAGGAGGGTTCAAAAGAGTTAAGAGCCAGATGAATGAATGAAAAGGGTTAAAAGAGAGCAAAACACACGTCTATCTTGCGAGGGAAGAGGAAAGGGTAATCTCAAAGGTCAGGCCTCGGCAAGACCAGAAATAATTGTTTTTTACCCTTTGGGGAAAAAACGTAGTAAATTAATTTCTACAAGAATTACTAGTGTTTAAACTTAATACCAGAATCTGGTTCCTTTATTCACCAGATTCTGTTTATCATCTGGTCTGATCATTTCTCTCGCCAGTCTGGTCGGCTAGAGGGAGCAGATGCTGAGTCAGACTCTGGCCTCTGTCATACAAGCCGGACGTTGCTACTAGGGTTTTTGAAATAAGTGAATTCCCGAACTTCAAAATGACCGAACTTTTAAATTTAAAAAATTTTATATAATTAATATATTTATCAGTTAAAATAATGTTTTATTTTGCAGGTATACGTGCATCATGTACAATTTTGAAGAGCTCTTTTTAATTTAAATATTTTAAAGCTATGCAGTATGCAGTATGCACGATACAAAATAAAATATTATTCTAACAGATAAAAAATAATTTTGGGATTTTTAAAATTCTGTTTTCAACATTAATAAATCAATTTAATTATGGTGTAGAGGTGCGTTCAGTTAGTTCAGTAGCTTTTCAAAAACCACTTTAGTCAATTTAATTGCATCACGCCCAGCGAAGCGCTTTGATATAAAAGTATAAATAAAACTCTATTCAATCATAACTGGAGCCGGTTTCGATAAATTCGACTCAATCTAAACTTGAGTCGGTGCCGAACAATTCTACTCAATTCTCAGATCAGTCGAATCGGATTATATTCGGTTCAATTCGACTCATGTACATCACTGCACTAATGGAAGGAAATGTTTTACTCAGTTACGAAATCATTTTTCCACAGAATTATATAGAGGAATTGTGTTGATTTTTGGATTTTTGCTCATAAATTAAATTATATCAATATGCTGTGAAAGACTATTTACATTATTGAATGCATTATTTAATGCACAAGTCTTATCTTTTTCTGAATGAAAAATATGTCTAATTTCAAATTGTTTATGAAACTTAGGCACAATCAAAAAGATATTGAGCGCAGTTTCAAGTACCCTTCCCTGTAGAAAATCTCGAGCACTAAATTTTCCGCATCACCCCAAAAAATACGAACGTCTTCGATACGGCGATCGATAAAAATATGAAACAAACCTATCGTTCCATCCTATTATCTAGAACAGAAGAATATTAAAAATTAAATATCTTTGTTAGAATTTGTTTCTACATTATTGCGAGGATATAGTTAAACCCCGTGAAGTACTTCTTATACTTTAGAATGGTCTCAGGGAAGGCGATTATATTTCGTCTACTCCAGTCGACTCACAACAATTTATCCAGTTCCTTGGTCATATCTAGCTGATATTTTACATTGACATCTTTTGAACACTGATCGGTGAAAATTTTGCTTCCTTTGCCCATACTGTTGTCGATGATATGCATCAGGTTCATGTTAAGAGAGTGTACCCATAATTCACTTTCGGTCTCCCCAGCCAGCACTGTTGTAGAACCAAGATGATGCACTTTCGTCTCTCATTTTACTCCATGTATTATCTAAGTTGTTGCTTCCTGCATCCTGTAGAAGAAATCTTTTCTTTTTACATTTTTCAAGTCTTAAATATTTTTTTATGCAAATTTTGTATATAAGAAAATCCCATTTTATTTCTGTAAAGTCGACGTAGATATTAAAAAAATTTATAAATATTGAATCAAAAACTGTTTAGTTCAGAAATCCGTACTAACTAGTTAGCGAATCTCAGAAGCTTCAAAATTTATAAGCATTATAGGGTGGGTCGAAAAAAATAATCTTGGAAATAGAAAACAATACAATGCCTTAAAGTTGTGCATCAAGACCTCCATTATGAGCACTAAATGTGAAATCGATTGATTTATAACTTGGTTACGATCGCAAGCGAAATAAGTTTAGAAAATATACTCTGAAAAGTTTTAAAACGTTTTCGAATTTCAATTTTTTTCACCTCGTAGAGATTTTTAATACTTCTTCTATTAGTAGAAACTTTTCAAAAATATTTGGAAGAATAAAAAAGGTGGGGTTTTTCAGAAAATCTTTTTATTTTTTTCTTAAAATTTGAAAATCATGAAAAAATTATTTTCTGGAAAACCCCACCTTTTTTATTCTTTCAAATATTTTTAAAAAGCTTCTACGAATAGAAGAATGACATCTTATAAACATCGTGCGGGCTAAACCATTTTTGAGGCCGGTAGAATTTTTTTCCTAAAAATGTCATTTTTGAATTTCGCTCGTAAACTATGAAAGATATCGCAAAAGAACAAGAGACATTTTTCACAGAACTTTTTTAGACGTGCAAACTTTTATGTCAACATTTTTTTCATATCTGTCATTGTTTCCAAGAAAAAGTAGAAAATTAGATTGTAAGAAAAAATAATTCTCCTGGCTTATTTCCTCTAAAAACCCACATATTTCGTCCTCGAGGGATTCTGCTACTTCAAGTGTAGAACCCTGTCTGATTTGAAATGGATTAGGTCAGTTAAATTTTTGACCAAAAAGGATGACTTTTAACCAAATTGTTGGATTTGCAAACCGACAATAAAATTTGTAACTAAAAAAATAATCTTCAGGTGGAATCACGGTCCCTGACTAGTGAGATCTAAGTAAGGATTATAATCGCTTCTTCTTTCAGACAATTGAACTATTTTACAAATATTCTCGAAATAAATTCATAAATCAAAGAACGTTTTATTCTTCTTTAGAAAAATTCATGTAAATTATGATTCATTAGATAACGACATCGATGAAAATTATAATCCTGTTAGATAGAGATTATAAATGATTAAAAGGCCAATTAAAGACATTTTTGATGAATAGTGCTTGAGATTCCATGGGATTGCACGAAATTTCAAGATTGCAAGAGTTCTTCTACATAAGATGTTGTTCTACCAGCCCTATCCGATTACTGAGAAAAGTCGTCAACAGCTTCTAGAGAAAAAACTGGAGAGTCGGGTAGGGCTGTCTTATACCATAGTATGAGGAAGTCTTCCAGTCGGTCTCACGTAAGCCATCTTAATCTCTAATAGTTTTCAAAATTTGACCACGATACGAATTTACGGAAATGCTTAACATTAAAAAACAAAAAGAGTTATCTAAAATGAATACACTGCAACCGTGGGAGACAATATGAAAAGTTTTAACCAGTAGAAAATAACATATTAAAAATCAGTTCGTGAAGCAGGCGGCAAGTGCCCTCTCTCGAGGGTTTCATAGGAACGGGTACGGTTAAGATTTTTCCTTTTGGAGAAGAATTAGAGTAAATTTTGATCGTTTTTGAGGTCAAAAGGCCTACATTTTTTTTTGCATAGAAACGCTATAATAAGTATTCAAATAACCCAGGGTTCTCAGTGTTTTTTCCTCGCATTAGATGGTTGAAACACGTTCACAGGGCCATTTTGAGTCAATAGGGCAAAATTTTGCATGTTTTTACATAGCAATGTTATGATTGTCATTTAGCTCAGTACTTTTTGCGCTAGGGGTGCTAACCGGGTAATTTGAAGTCAAAAGGGCTAATTTTGTTATGTTTTTGCATAGTAACACTATGATGAGCATTTAACTCAGGATTCTCAATATTTTGCCTAGCATTAGACATGCAAAAACATTTCCATGCAAAATGTGAAGTTAGTAGACCTAACAGTTTTTGTGCTAGGCGTACTCAGAGGGTGATGCTGAGTCAAATGGCCTACATTTTTATGCATTTGCACAGCAATGCTATGGTGAGCACTTTCCACAGGGCTCTCAGTATTTTTACTCCCATAAGACTCGCAAAAGACATTTCCATTAGAAAAATGAGGTCGTTAGACCTACTAGTTTTTGCGCTAGACGTGGTATCGAACGGACAGTCATTTCACCTACTGCATAAGCTAATTTTGAAAAATTAAATAATAGTGATGATATTATGAATAACTGCATTTATCAATGCATTTCCATGAATATAGTATAATTTTTCTAAAAAAAGGAATTTTTTTATTAGAAACGTTATCACAATTAAAGCAAACATTATGTCATCAACAAAATGGTATGAAGTAAATTTATATATCTTTTTGAGCTAAACAATTTTTTCCTCCACATTTTTTTCATTATACCTCAGTTTTTTCTTCAAATCTCATTTCAAATTATATGTCATATTATACACAAGGTAAGATTGTTTTTACAAGCTTGACATCAATGCGTGAGCATAAGATCTTCCTTTCTGTGGTCTAATTTGTGTAAGCGTAAATCTGGTAGCACTAGGAAACATTTTCAATTCATTCAAAACCAGCAAAAAAATAATTTTGCTTCAAACGAACAAGAATACTTTTACTTTTTACTAATACTCATTACAAATATTGATGCAGTATACACCTTGTTTTATGTATGCTGATCATAAAAAAATATTTTCGGTCTTAAAATACTGAGAAATAACCGAATTTTTCTTATCTTGCCGTTCAACATCGTTGCAAAGACTGCAGCATTTTTTCCTCCTTTGGAAGGACTAATTTTGTCACCTACTGGCAAATTTTTAACCCTATTCCAAAGGAAAATAAAAATAATTTTGGTTTTTCGATATACTCTAAATTGAATATGGATACTTTGGAAAGCTATTTTTTCTTAATTTTTAGGCAACTCATACTACACAATTTTAAAATAATAACATCAACACTAGGGTGGCCCAAAAAACGCTTTTCGAGCTACAGGGCAAATCCCCCCTCAAAAAAAGTTTCCCTTTTCGCAGAAAAAATCCCTATTTTTTCGAAATTCGAATATTAACACGTGCTCTTTGGTTGCAGATGTTTGATATTTTCGTCACTCTCTTTATCTTCCTTCGATAATGCCTTTAACATGATGTTCTTCTCTGCTGCAGGTATTTCCTCGTCAAAAAAGGCCACTGCTGCTGTTTCTGGTACAAGATACCAGAGATGTCCGCTGAGTTTTCGCAAAACCGGTTTAGAAATTTCTTTGTCATGTTCTGCGAACTTGTGAGCCTTCTTGATCAGTTTAAGATCCTGAGTAGGCGCTTTAGCAGCACATGGGGCTTTGAACCACACTCAAACATAAATACACACTATGAAAATACAAGCGCCACGGCAGGACTTTAAACAACTAGCAGACATGGGATATTTTTCCCGAAAAAGGAACATTTTTAGCATGTAAATAACTTTTGGCATAAATCTGGCATAATGCATTGCTCCCAGAATACGAAAAGATATTCCTCGTGGTGAAAATGAGCACAAGTTGCAAGAATTCTGGGTACTCCTAGCTGCAGTGCTTTCCCTGAAGTTTTTCTCTTACAATAGTGACAATTTCGTCAGTTTCACCCTACAAAGCATCTCTCACAAATTGATCTTCTATTCCAAATTTATATTTGCTGACATCTATAATATTCAAGGAATCTTCAAAACTCTTGAAAATTGGCACGGTAGGACCTGACTTTTTGCCAAGCTTTACCTCAAAAACAGCTCTCAGCTGTATTTTCGCAACATGATGTTGACAAGCTAAATATGAAAGATCTCGTCCCATAGCTTTTTCCAATATTCGACAAACACCGTTGCGTTGGCCGGTGTTTGAAGCTGTTGTATTGCAGCAGGTTGCTTGCACCACATCAAGCAGGCTCCATTCTTCAAGAGTTTCATACACCGCCTCAGCTTCATCCTTTCCAGTACCAGATACAGATTCTGGGGCTCCAAGAAACAATTTCTCTCCTGCAGCAGTTATAACTATTGGAAATCTGCAGATTTCTCGGACTTCTTGCATATATTCAGACCTAGATTGTTAACGAAATCTGCGTACGGACGATCTACTAATAACAGCAGCTGAAAGAGGAACTCCAAGCGACTCTGCCACTGCCGTTAAAACGTAAACTGCTCGTCTGTCGCTTACTTTGGCGGCATCAAGAGCCGCTGCAAGTTTTGGAGGCATGATTTGGATTTTATTTGACTCTTCAGCACCAGACGAACCATCCGACTGCATCGTTTCTGAATCAACGCTGTCAAGGAGATCTGCTTCTTCACTCAATAAGGATACTGATGAGAGCGTAGCATTCAAGCTGTCGCCTCCACTGCTACTGGAAGATGCTAGTTATACTCGATTATCTAGAATCAAGTCAATTTAGGGATTGCACTTTATCCATTTCAATTCCATCAAAGATTTCATACAAATCTCAAAGGAGCTTTAAGCTGATTTGAAATAGTATATTGCACAAGAAGTTGGAGAGCGGGAGATTTACCAGGAGCGTGAAGTTGGCGGCACAATGCCGTATGAATCGGGGTTGTGCTGTCAACTTCTTGTCCATGGTGAATCTGTCGATCCACAATGAGTTGTGCATACTATTTTCCACAATGAGTGTACGGAAAATTCGTTATTCGGCATCCGTAGAGCATGAGCGAAATCCCAAAAATGTTGCGGCATTTGAGGTCGATTCGTTTCTTCTTCCATATTATCCGAAGACGACGTTCTTTTACAAACTGAATTGAAGTTGGCTGTAGATCTCCAAGCACACCCGAGCACACGACACGAAATTGAGACTGGAAAATATCGAGAGAGATAACATCGTTCTCTCTCTCTCTCTCTCTCTTTCACTCTCGTGGACTTTCTGCAGCCAGCCATTGAGAATATCGCATTTTCCGGACACGAGTTGTG
>CAKNWT010325862.1:0-12422 GCA_932066315.1 Andricus coriarius | reverse complement strand
TCAACAAAAGAAAAGTTTATTTTTTCCAAGTACTTAATTTTTTAAATGAATAGTTGAATGAAATAGTTTAATCCTCAATCAAAATTATGATTTTTCAAAAAAGAAGATTTTATGCTCAAAACGACAAATTTTCAGCAACAAAAAAAGGTAATTTTTGCCAAGTACTTAATTTTTTAAATGAATAGTTGAATGAAATAGTTGAATTTTCAACTGAATAGTTGAATTTAAAACAAAAATATATGTTTTCAAACAAAAATGGAATGGTTACATTTTCAGTTTAAAAAATTAATTTTCCAAAAAAAAAATCAAATTTTCTACCAGATAATTGAACCAAAAAAATACGAATTTGTAAAAAATAGTTGAATCCATGGCCGAAATGATGAATTTTCAAAACAAAAGATTAATTTTATCTGGAGAAAGACGACTTTTCAACAAAATACGTGAATTTTCCGCAAAACAATTAAATTTTTGACAATAGCAATAGTTGAAATTATAAAAAAATTAAAATAATGTTTTAACCAAAAATGGAACAGTTATAGTTTCTGTTAAAAAAACTGACTTAATTTCTCACTCTAAAGATAAATTTTCAACTAAAATGATGAATCTTCAAAAAAAATATGAATAAAATTCTTAACGAAAAGTATCATTAACGACAAATATTTTTCTTGATTAATTTATTTTCTAAAGATCATACATATAGTTTAAAATAAATGTCGTCATCAGTTTCAACGAATAGAGTAACTAAATTTTTATCCTTCAAATTTACTTATGAAAAATAAATATCTCAGAAGGACAAGCTTAATGCAATATAATCGAGGAGATAACGAATGTGGTATGTGGATGAAAATTAAAAAAAAAGTTAAAATTATTTGATTTTAAATTGAATCGAAAAAAATTATTTTAGATTAGAATTAAACCTTTTTTGATTGATATTAATAACAATATATGTAAAAATGAAAATTTTCTAGATTTATCTTCATTATTGGAATAATACTTTTTTTGGTCATGTTTTTACAATGGAACGTGATTATGTAAATTAAGGTTAACAAGAACTTGCATTCGTTTCATATTTTTATATTTATTTCAAATATTCAAATTTATTTAAAAAATTGTTTGAATATACATAAATACGGAAAATATCGATTATTTTCTGTTTTGCAACTAACTTTAATAGGTGCAAATAACATTTGAGTGTTCCGAATAACATTAAAGATTGAATTAAAATTATTCTAATAATCAAAATTTATCATAAATTATTTAAAGAATTTCATTGAATAAATAAACTAAATAATTATTAATTTTAATCAAAAAAATGTATTGCTATAATCTATATCATTATAATTAATTCAAAGATTAAGATCTTCTTCAACATTATTTTTTATACAAAATTTAATAAATAAATTTATTAATATACTATTTTTATTTATATTTTTAAAATATTTCTTTTCTACTTTATTATTTACATATTAATTGATAATACTTTATTATTAAGTCAATAATTCTAATCAATTAACTCAAATTCAATAATCAAATTCTTATAACAATTCCCTTCAACTAAGAATTTAGGCAACTTCATAAGCTTTAAAATAGACACCTCACGGTTATATTAATTTGAACAATAATAATTAATAATCTTTACAACAAAAATTTTTGATTTGCCTAAAATCTTCCAGATTCTTTTTTGACAACTTTCGAAATCTTTTGAAATTTTTAAAAATATTTTAAATATTTTGTTAAAAAATTTTCTCAATCTTCCTCAAATTAAATTTTTTTTAAATCGCCAGTCATTTTACAGTAAGGCCATGTGATTCAACAGTTATTTTGCCACCAGGGCAATTTTCGATTAATTTTCATGGTTTGAAAGGAACTTCAAAGAACAAAAAATTGTTTTACTAACAATTTTTGACATATTAGGTCTTGTTTGAGAGGTTCTAGGGATTAATTCTGATGGGTTTCCCTGAATTTTATTATAATATCTCAACGCTTTTTCAAAGAATGTGCTCACAATAAGTCTAGTAGTATTTCAAATATTTTTACATTATCGAGAGTAGTCAATCCAGGCCATTGTCAGGACGCGCTGATGGGCTGCAACGTCTTTACAGACGCACCTTTCAATTCGCAGGTTCTCTCGACATCCTGCTACACCTTTTTTATGAGCCACGTTGTCGATACATCTCTCGCCGCACAGGCTCAATTTTTCGGACAATCCTGTTGTTTAAGATAGCTGTAAAGATCTTATATAGTGTGCTCAAATAAGTTATTGGCCTGTAATTCTATAGGTTGGACAAGTTGACTTTTTCAGGTAGGAGTATAGTGCGTCCTAATACCAACCACTACGAAATCGGCCTTTCCGATGGACATTCCTCCTCAAATTTTATGAGACTATCTTCGTTCAACTCCAGTGTTTTTGGGATTTTGTACACCTGTCTCCAAAAAGTCTCTACCTCGTTGGGCTTGGGTGGATCTTTGACAGAAACAGGGTGATCACTGAAGAGGCGGGATGGATTAGCGATAAACTGTCGATTCTCCCTGATCCATCTCTCCCTTTTCTGTATTCTCTTCCTTACGTCAGATAACAGCTGTATTTTGTCAACAATTCGCTGTTCACTTGATACCAGCTTCTTTTGGTCTTTTGATCCATCGTCGGTCTTATCCTTCTATTTGGATCAGACAATGCTCTCGCAGCACCATGATCTGATAAATTGATATTTCAGAGATCTTGGGGCTTAGGGGGAATCTGTACGTGCATGTTCCTCCTTGTCCTGAAACCGCTATCATCTCTCAGAAAGTATCTGCTTCCCGCGGATGGTTTTACTATCGTTTCCTCACCTTCATCTGCAGCTTGTTCAAGCATACGCGCCATAAAGCCTCGGTGAGCAGGGATAATGCTGGCATCGTAGCCGTCTAGCACGTCATCCTTGAGATGATTCGTCCACACAATGTCGACGTTTTGCCGGTTATATTTAATTATACATTATAATTATTTGCAGCACCCCAAACTCTAGGGTCATCAACTCTGTTTGCCGACCAATTGTCGGGTGGTCTGGGCGTTCGATAATTTTGAACGGGCTGATGCCGTAAAAGTAACAGAGATGATAATAAAGCATTCTTAGTGCCGCATTCTGCCTTTGGACGTAGGTCGTTCCCACATGAGTTGGACATCAGATGGTATACTCGTATGTCCTAAATGCTCGGGGTGTGCATGACACGCTCTGCAGTTCTCATCGGGAATGTCTTGGCTCAAAATCCGGCGAACGGTATACTAGAGTGAAAATGACACCGTCTTGACATGCCAAAATAAAAGCCTCCGTGCCCGATTTCAATCCGGGCGATTCAAGGAAAGAAAACTTTAGCTCATACGAGATCGACAGATCCTCCACATTTATGTGGAAGACGCCGTGCATCTTCTCGAGTAGCTGTTCGGGGAAGTTTCTCTACTGTGCTTTCTTAATCCGGGCCTTCAGGAGTGAGTTCTTGTGATGCATAAGATTTGATGCACTTTGCTCATCCCTGATATTGAAGTCAAGGCCGAGTGTTTCAGCAGCCTCCTCCGCTGCTTTGTAGAGAAACGCCCCTTTGCCCACTTCTTCGTGTTTCCTGACTATTTTAAGAAGAGGGTCTTGTCTATTGGCGATTATATGTGCTGTACCCAGAATAATCCTGTTGTGAAGACATTTAAGATTTAGTATTCCGCGACCACCTTGACAGCATGAGATGTAAAGTCGCGAAACAGAAGATTTAAGGTGCATGCTTTGGTTCATATACATAACCTTTCGGACAGCTGTCCTAAACAACAGTATTGTTCGGCAACAAGAAAAGAAAGAAGCATACAAGAGAACGTTGAACATATCAGGTGTTAGCGATGAGGAGAGAAATAGACTTAAAAATGATTACAGACACAAAAAGAGGAAAGTTAAACGACTAGTCAAGGAAAGTAAAGATAAAATCAGAACAGAAGAAGAAAATATAATGAAAAACGACTTTGAAGGAACCATAAAACTATTATTTAAAGAAATGAAGGAAGGTAAAAGTACATTGTTTTTCAGCATGAGAAACAGCAAAGGTGAAATCCTATAGGATACAGAAAGAATAGTAGACGCTCTAAAAGACTCTTTTAAAGAGTTATTAGCAGCTGAAAATATAGAGCAGCAGAACTGCGACATAGAACATAATTCATTAGAAAATTCAATTCAGAAATTCTGTGTCACTGAGGTTAGAGATATGTTTAAGAACTTAAAAAATGGAAAGGATCCTGGTGTAGACAGTATTAACGCTGACATGCTGAAAAGTTTTAGAACAGGAAAGAAAGTTTTCTGTGCATCTGTAGACCCAGAAAAAGCATTTGACAAGGTGAATAGAAGTAAACTTTGGGAAGTCCACAAAGTGTACGGTTGCTTCAAGGAACCATAATCATAGCTTCCGAAGCCTACTACTTCTCACATATAAGAACAACACCATCTGTAAAACTGATCATGACTACACGCCCTTGAATTTGTCCTCAGAAGAGGCCTTGAATATTAGAGCAGAAACCATAGAGGAATTAAAAATGCAATGAAGACAGAAAGCCATTCACGGCGAGCATCCCAAAACGTTAGATCAACATGAAGTGGATAGTGAGGCATCCAATATTTGGCTGAGAAAGGACGTCCTGTATCCTGAAACGGTAGGATTCGTTATTGCGATACAGGACAGGGTTGTCAGCAACAGAAATGATCGAAAACACGTGCTACATCAAGACGTCGTTGACCGGTGCCGATTATGTGGAGATACCAACGAATCCATCGAGCATATTATTGATGGTTGTCGCGTAATGGCTTAAAGAGAATATACGCACAGGCATAATGATATGGCGGGAATTATACATCAACAGCTTGCCCTAAACCTAGGACTCTTAACAAAATGGATGCCTTTCTATAGGTACATCATAATGTTCGTTTTAGAAAACGAAGATTACATCTTATATTGGCATGTTACTATCCAAACGGATCATTACATTTGAGCCAATCGACCGGACATCGTAATGCAAGAAAAAAAAGATGGAAGAGTCTACATCATCGACATTGATTGTCCACTTAATCGAAGTCGGCAGGCAATCTATACAACCAAGATCCACAAGTATAGTGAGCTTAGGCATGAAATAAAGACAATATGGAGGAATATGAAACATGCATCAATTCATCCTATTGTGATTTCGGCTAGAGCCAATGTGCAGGCAAGATGCTCTGAACATCTTGAACATTTAGGAGTCAGTTGGGTACTGGCAGCAGCTCAGAAGGTGGTTTTATTAAACACCTGTCGCATTGTAAGAAAATTCCTGGACCATCAGGAGACAAGCGACAAAAAACCTATAGAGTGATACATGGTACCTCTAAGAAAGCATCCAGAGGTGACTGTTGTCACCTTCAACACTCGCGGCCGCTGTGTAAGCATAACAGCCGTAAAAGACGAACTACAAACTACAGCATGCTCTAATTTTGTACCTACAACATCATCGCAAATGATTTCATACATGGTATTAAATTTACTAATTACATACTCATCTTATCAGTCAATTGACTCAGTCCGTGGCTATGATGGAAAGCCGAGCTCTTTTACATCCAAGAACAAGTTTGAAATAAATACAATAATAATAACCCTACCGAAGGTGTTCTCGTGTTGTCGTCACGGTAGGGCTAGAGCTTTTCTCTCATGAATTTGACGGCTATGTTGGCTGTAGCATTGCTACTGCCAGGGTTTGTCATGCCAGACAGACAGAGAACAAAGATGAAAGTGACTAAGAGGAACACCAAAACCCATACGTTTTAATGGAGACTCTTTTGAAAGTCTTGAAACGCTTGTACTTCTTAAACTTGAAGCCTTAAACAGGGTGTTTAGAGCCCTGGAAATCTTTGAAAGTCCGGAAAAGACCTTGAATTTTGCTAAAGGACTTGGAACTTTTCTCCTAAACTTGTTCTCTGTTAAACAAAAAAAACTGCTGCACCGTTTTTTTTGCCAGGTTTATGTTTACAGTAATTCATAACTCTGTCATTTTTCATTTCTTTTCCAAATTTTTGTTTTGTTTGAAACTGGGGAAGCACAAATTCTTAGCAATAGATTGTTCACTTTATCACGGTGAATATCACGAAGCTATAATCGAAAATATTTCAAAGTTTGTTAGGTATTCCCTTTTTTTGAACTTCAGCAACAATTTCATTGAAAATGTTCTAATCAGGAATATCATTGAAAACTCAGGCATATTCATTGGTCAAAGAATGTCAGGGATTTTAAAACAAAACTCGCAAAAGTCAGGGAATTTCTGTAAGAGGCAATTTAAATCATTTGAAGTTCTTCAAGGTCATGCTATCAAAATTTTTGAAGTTTTTTGTGACGCTAAATTTATCATTGACGTTGCATATGAGATAAGTTTCGATGAAAATGTTTGTTTCGCTGAAATCTTTGTTCAAAGAGTGAGCGGATTTTGAAATATTTTTTTCCATTACATAGTTTCTTATTGGAAATATTATACTCGTACAACGAATCAGATCATGAAATCATTGGGGAAGAATCTCTTATCATACTATGAAAATAGTTCTCCTTGAAAGTGGTTTTGTGGATGCAACGTTATCTCCACTAAAGCTTAGACTATTCAAACAATATGCTTAAATCTGTGAATTACGGTAAAATTGATTACCTCATTCCACCCTGCGGAAAAATTACTTAGAATCCATGTATTGGGAAATTTTTCCCCCACTCCATGAGCAGAGGCCAGTGGTGGTGGAAAAAATCCCATCCTGCAAATGAGCAATTTCCTCAACAATAAGAAGATAGTGCCCAGTATATATACAAGTAAAAAATATTCCAGATCCATTCACTTACAGTCCGCGAAATTCCTCAACAAGTAATCTCTTTGTGCCTGTAGCAAAATGGAGATCTCTACCCTAACGCTGCTCTTCTTGTTCGTCATGTTTCTGGATTTTGTTGGTAAGTATAATTCAACATAATTCCAAATTATTCATATATTAAACCATCTTTCATCCATATATCTTCTATATTCATTGCATAGGTATTACACGTTGCTGCAAAATTATTCATTTATCGAATAAAGCACCTTATTGTTATAAAATAATTTGTTATGAAACCAATTCGAAAGACTGTCGATCAGCCCAGTTCGAATCGGAAAAACATTATTCGAATTGGGCCGTTCGAAGGTCTTTCGAAACGACTTTTGATGTGCTCAATCCGCACTAAAAATAAAAAACGATTCCAACTATGCATTGCGAAAGTCTTTCAAATTAACTTTCGAAGCGTTGTGATTACCTATTCCAATTTTAATTCGAATTGACTAGATATAGATATACTTCTCGTCGTGTCAGGATTTTCCTTCCTCATAAGTATCAAATTAATTTACTCCCGCAGAGAGGAAGGTTTTCCCTAACAAAATAAAAAAAAGGATACTTTCAATATTTTTCAAGCTTATGTTTTTGTCTTTCCGAAAATTTTATTTTCAGAAAATAAGAGGGTCTTTTTCACCTACGGCAGTTTTAAATTTCAAATTAAAACCTCATGGAAACAATGTAACTTTTTTTAAGCTTTTTGAGTAACTATTGATTAATCAATAATGGTCTTCGAAAGTTTGTCAAAAGATCAATATGCGCGTCTCGAAGACGCGAACAACTACATCAAATTCAGTATTGTTATGTTCCCAATATAAAAAAATCCTCTTACAAACAAGGAAACTAATTTTGGTGGGGAATTTAAAAACAATATTCGTAGGTCATGGTAGCCAATGAAAAGTTCTTAATTTTGTCAATGGGTGCGTCTCAAGGTCGCGAACAAATACAATAAATGTAATGTTGTCGTATTTTGAATATCAAAAAAAATTTTCTCATATAAGCAGAATAAACCATTTCTTTTTTAATTCATAAATTGTTACTGGTGGGCCATGAAAGGTTTATCAATAGGTCAATCGATGCGTCTCAAGGAGGTGAACAAATACACTGAAAATAATATTGTCGTATTTCGAATATCAAAAAAATTTTTTTATAAACAGAATAAACCATTTTTTGAAACTTCATGAATCGGTACTGGTAGGTCATAAAAGTTTCAACAATAGGTCAGTCGATGCCTCTCAAAGACGCTAACAAATACTCTTTACGTAACACAGTCAATTTCTAATGCTTAATCTCAGTTTCCTTTCACTTTCATTGCTCTTATACCTCCATTTTGCCATTTTTTTTTACACCAAATCTTTCATTCTTTCTCATTCGCTCCTCTAGCCCCCTCCAACTCCTTCATCCACTCTTCCCCCAATCCATCCTCACCTAGAATATTTACCACATTCTCTTTCCAGCTTCCTTTATCTTCCAATCCTCTCCTACATCCTTCCCATACATGCTCCCATGTTTCCTCTTCCATTATATTCTTCACTTTCTGTTCTCTTCCTTTTCCCAATACATCCCTTCCCTTACCTCGTTGCCCAATCTAAATCTTGCTATTCTAGTCCATCTTCTCTCCCCACCCTTTTTTGAAATACGTTCGTACTCCTTTCTTTTACATCATCTTATACCATTTATTATATTTTGATCCGCCAATCAACCCCCATCTTTCTTTTATTTCTCTTTCCCTCTCCCTTTTTTCCAATTCTTCATAGTTTACTTCAGCCCCGTCTTCTATATCTCTAGCAATTAATAATTCCCTCCTTTCATTCCTTCATCTCGTTAATTCTATCGCCCTCCGTCTACTTTCTTCTACCTCCATCAAACACTTTCTTGCTAACTCCCCTCCCTTCACCTGCCTTAGCTTCATCTCAAATTTTCATGCTCTCTTTCCCGCTCTAGTACTTATCCCTTTCCGCTTCTTCGCTCACCATATATCGACCTTCTTTTTCCTATTCCCATATCTATTTTATTACCCTTGCCGTTTTTTCTACCTTTCTCTTATATGAGCTCTATGATCTATATTTGTTTGCAAGGTATATCCCAAATATTGAAACTCTTTTACTTTTCTTACTTTATTCCCTTCCATCTTGTAGTCCATTCTTTCTTTCTTCCCCCTCCTTTTCTGAACCTCATGATCTTCGTCTTTTCCACATTTAGAGTCAACTTGTTCCCATCTAAGTATTTCTCTAATCCTGTAATTAGGCCCGCCATCCCTTCTTCATCCTCTGCCATCAATACGATATCGTCTGCGTATGCCAGTGTATATATCTTTTCGATCCCTATACTAACTCCTCCCCACCCTTTCCTCTTCATTTCTTCTTCCAAGTCTGATATTAATATATTAAATAAAAGTGGGCTCAGAGTACACCCTTGCCTCACTCCTCTCACCAACTAGAAACTATCTCCTACTTGCTCTCCTACACTTACCCTGCATTTTGTCTCTATAAAATTTTTCGATACTCTCTTTATTGATCCCTCTCGTATCCCCTTTTGACCATAACTTTTTCTATCTCGCCTCGGTCTAATGAGTCAAACGCCGCCTTTAGGTCCACAAACATTGCTATCATTGCCCGTTTTCCCCTTTTGATTGTCATATTTACTAGATACTTCAGAACATATATGTTATCCATCACCCTCATCCCTTTTCTAAGCCATGCCTGATTCGGTGGCTCTGTCTTTTTTTCCTTAACTTCTTTTCAACCTCTCCGATAAAACAGTCTCATATACTTTATACAATGTTGGCATTAGTGTTTTCCTCTATAATCTTTAATCTCCTCCCCTTTGCCTTTTTTTACTATGGGTACTATTTTTCCTTCCAATAATAAATCTGGCCACCCCTCTCCTCTCCATACTCTATTGCACATTATCCATGCACATTCCTTTAATTCTTTACCCCAATATGTCCAGACTTCATTTATAATCTTATGTATACCAGGTGCCTTTCCATCTTTCATTATCCCTAATCCCTTGACTATTTCCTGCCTTGTAGTGTCCTCTTCCTCATCACTTTTTCTTCCATATTTTCCTCCTTTTGACCATTTATCTCCACCTCTCCTAGCAAATTTATAAAATATTTTTTCCATTTTACCATTTCAATATCCTGGTTTCCTCCTTTTCTTCTCTTTCTCTTTCTCTTTCTCTCTCTCTCTCTCTCTCTCTCTCTCTCTATTACCTTCCAAACCTCTTCTTTCGTCCTAGCCTTCTCCGCCTCTTCCTTAAACCTTTTTTTCTCCTCTTCTTTCTTTTTACCACGCAACTCAGCATACTTCTTCTTTTTTCTCCTATATTCTTCTCCACTGTTTTCTTCCCTCCATTTTCTTAATTCCTTTCTGACCTACTTCTTTTTCTCTTTACATTCGTCAATCAATCCACTTATATTCTCTCCTTTACTAACTTCTTCTTTGTTTGTGCACTCTAATCCTCTTTTTATTTCTCCTATCATTATTTCAAACTCACCTTCCATTTACCAATCCCCTTTTCCTGCTCTTTTTACCTTTGCTGCTGTTTTATCCATATTGTTATTACTTTTTTCTCCCCTTAATGTCACTATTATGGGCAAGTGATCCGAATCTATATAATCCCCAACCTTTAGTTTCTTAACCTTCTCTCTTAAATCATCGTCCACTATCACATAATCAATAAACGTTCCCCTTTCTCCTCCTGAGCGTGTATATTTCCCTTTCTCATCTCCCTCTATACTTCCGTTTAAGATGAATCATCCCAACTGCTCCAAGCTTTTTACAAATTTCTTTCCCTTCCCATTCAGTATCTTGTCTGGATTTTCTTCCTCGCTCACCTCTCCATTCCCTTTCTTCTCTATCTCCTGTTTTCGCATTAAAAACTCCCCCTATTATAAGCCCAATCTCTTCCTTATTTTCTTCCATATTCTCTGATTTCTCCTGCATATCACCATTTACATAAACCCCCATTATCTTCCACTTCTCTCCTCTCATCTTTACCTCTTCTACTATTAATCCTTCTTCTCGTTCTTTCCTATCTTTTTTATCCTTCACTGTTAGACATTAATTCCTTACTCCCATCACCATTCCTCCCATTGCTCTGCCTTTTTTATTCTTCCTCTTTGCATTTTCAACTTGCCATTTGTAACCTCTTGGTAACCCTCCCCTTACTCTTGTCCATGCCTTTTCATCTAGTCACGTCTCAATCATTACTACTACATCCCATTGCGCCAAATTTCTCATAAAGTCCCTATCCTTTCTCTCAAATCCTGCTTCTAATTTTTCTATCCCCGTTCCTTCCTTTCATAGTCTTCTGGCACCTTATTTCTTACCAACACTCCCCTTTCTTTTTCTTAATCCCACCATACGCCTTCTATCTACTTTCCTCTTCCACTATTTGCCTTAACTTAAACTGTATCTTCCTTTCTGCCCATGCCAAATCATCATCTATTCTTTCCGAATTTCCATATAACAACCTCTTCTTCGTCATCGCTTCCCTTCTATGTACCCATATCTTTAGTATCACTAGTACTATTTTTTCTGCATTTCACGTTTCCTTTCCGTCATTTCGCATCGCCTCTATCTCTACTTTAGCATCTATCCTTTTCAGCACATCTTCTACTCCTTCCTTCAATTCATTCCCTTCTAATCCTAGACCTTTATTGCTATGTTTCTTTTTCTTTCTTCTCTCTCCTTCTTTTCTACTCTTTGTTCTATTTTTCTCAGTCTTTCCTTCTCCTGATTTTCACTGCCCCCACCTCCAAATTCCTGTTTCGAGCTTTCTATTTTTCTATTCTACCTTCCAACTCCTCTAACTTTTTATAAGGCTCTTTTTGCATTTATAGTCTTTGCTCCAACGTCTGCATCCTTTTCTTTAACTTCTCCCTAGCTTCTTCCCATTTCCTCATTTCTTTCCTAAGTTCGGCCATTTTCCGCCTAATTTCTTTCCTTATTTCTTTTCCCCATTTTTTCCTGCTTTTTTCATATGTCCCCATTACTTTTATCATGACCTTGCTTACGTCATCTAACTATAAATTTTCTTCTGTTGGCCCTCTACGTTCAACGTTGTCTTCATCTTTCCCCTTGCCTTTCTCCCCAGCTCCATTTGGGTCTTTTCCCTGTGGCGTTCTGTACAGTTTCGGATTTTATAGGGTGGATCCTGCTTCTACCTCATCCTTACTACTTCCTTTCTCCGCCTTGTCCCTCTTCCTATTCACAAACCTCTCGATTGAAACAACACTCTCCGGCCTCAATCTCTCCCTTTCTACTGTTTTTCTATACTTTCCCCTCTTTTCCTCACGCTTCAGCGTGCAGAAGACTTCCTCGTCAGAGTTCCGCTGCTCTGGCGTTGCTACTGGGCTGCACCGATCTCTTCATCCTGCTGTACACGTCGCACAAACTAACCTTAATTTTTCAAAATAAAAAGTAATTTGAAATGTTTCCAGAAATGTTGAGAATTTATGTTTCATTGTCTAGACACGTTTCAAAATTCAGTTTACCTGAATTCTTTAAATCCTCAAGAATTACGCAAATTGTCTGAAAATCT
>CAKNWT010325842.1:22711-32974 GCA_932066315.1 Andricus coriarius | reverse complement strand
GGAGGTGCGAAACTATCACTGGTTCGTAACCTTAAAGCCATACCCGCATGCCAAAAATATGCTAAGGCACTTGCGAAATGGATGCAGAAAGCTGTCATCCTTCGATCGCTTCGTGTCCTCAAAACACACGAGGGCTTCGCCGGCCTGTCGTTTTGATTTCATCGTGTCCTGTGACCACCCATCTCACGGTTGTGAGACGTGGCCATGAATGGGATTTACCGCGGTCCTACTGGGAGCCGGTGTCATTTTTAGATGACAGTTGCTCCGAGTGAGACCCTGAGGTGGTTGTTTAACCTTATTTTTTAATTATATATATAGTATTGAAGCTTTCTCTGTTATTCGCTGATCCTCAAATGCACGCCGAATTCTGTGTGCATATTTTTGAGTTGCAACATTTTTGAGACACGAAAACAAATCAAGAAGCAATGAAAATTTGCATTGTTTAAAATGAGATGCAAACAATTTTTACAACAATTTCTTTCTGTGTATATTTCAATCAAGAAATTCAAATCTCGCGGACTGAAGCGTATGTTTAGAAACCCTAAAGTTTCTAAATCTGTTTATCAACAAGTTAGGCCTCAAACATTCCCTGGAAGTCCTGTATATAGGCCTACTTTTGGTCATCCATATTTCGACAATAATTGTGAATCTCCAACACTGTATCTAGGAGTCCTGAAAATAGGCTAAGTTTTCAAAAAAACCATCGAAACTTCCACAATAATCATGGACCTCTAATAGTCTCTGGAAATCCTGTATATGTGACCGTCCGCAATGAAAGGGACCTGATGCGCGGTAGCAATACAGGAACTCCATAAGAGGGCCTCACTTTGCAGATTAATATCAATTCGAATTTTTCAGATATATGAATAATGTTTTTTATTATGCAAGAGCAAATAAAAAGCTATCGATTGGTGTGAAAAACTAAAAATCAAATTATTTCCGCATTAGGTCCCTTTCTTCGCGTACGGTCACATATAGGGCTATTTTTATTTATCTAGATTATTGATGCATATCGATCATTTTTAAATTTTTCTAAAATTTCGTTAGATCAAATTGGAACCTTGAACACCATACTCATCACATCGAAACGTACGATCACTCAATCGAGATGATCGTCTCGTCTCGATCGACTTATTTCATTACAAATTCTTAATCTCCATCAAATTTTAGTTCCATCTAAATATGTATTGAGCCAATTTCGATTTTTTCCAAAAATGATCCATATGCATCACTAATCTAGATTTTCACAATAATTATGCACACACACACACACAAGCATAGCGCAGAAATAGTATGGAAAACTATAAAGTGTATAGAATATAATGATAAACTGTTGTTTACTTTCAGTTCAAAGATATTGAGGAAAAAACGGCCCTTTTAGGCGCATCAATACAGAAGACAAAATTGATCAACGTAATTGAACAAAACTGCTGATTCAACGTAGGGATGGCCGAAAACTTCGAAATACCTTTCCACTTGCAATCAGACGAAGGTACTCGTGATTGCGTACGTGAGAATGATACAAAGCGAGTCATTGTTTGTCCTGGCTAGTAAACATGGCCGTGCATCGATTGCAAAAAAAAGCTGCATGTCGTTATATGCTGTACAGCGAGTGATGAAAGGACTGTCTTGACTGCTAGTGTCCAATTCATTATTACAGAAGAAAACGAATAATTTTATTGCAAATAGTTTTCTAGTAAAAAAATTTGATTCCTTTGTATCGAAACAAAAAAAATGCAATAAGTAAACATGATAACTTTATCCTATGTTCTTCATAGTTTTTGACAACTTGAAGTTAATTTTGGTTGCACCTGGATTCTACCCTGAAATCGGGATATAAATTACTCTTCGCTTTTTAAGTATTCCAAAAAATGTATAAGTTCTATAAGCGGGTAGTAGTAGTAGTAGTCTCTTCTATCGCACGTCCATCCATATTAAATTTTTTGCTAATTTTAAGTTACAAACAAAAGAAGTAAATTATGATACCTTCTTTAAAAAATGCATAAAAATAAAATTCTCTCCACCTTACAAAAATACATTATTTATAAGCAATAAAATTAATTTAAAAATATTTTTTTATCTTTAAAGTCCAACGAGATGGTTAATTAGTCTGCAGCTTTTTCGTGTCGTTGACGCGCTTGAGAAACGTTTTATTTACTGAATTTACTTCAAGCGGAATGCGAGAGGATGATAGAGGGAAAATATATATGTTAAACAAGTGAAGCTCGAATAGGCACAAGTAATTACATCACTACCTATTAGCGGCAAACTCGCTCGGTAAGCCAGAAACCTGTAATGTAAAGTAATGCCCGATGTTGGAAAGAGGTCTTGACTTTGTTGGCGCTCCATCGCCCAGGAAAGCATAATCCAAATTCAATTAACAACGCTGCGCTGCCACGCTGATCTCCGGCTTGAACACGTGGTTGAGGATAAAGATGAGGAAAAGTGAAAGGGAGCGTTTTCACTCGATTGATATTATGTCGACGTCCTCAGCCCGACGATGTAAACATGCATCCCAAGCCCGCAAAGAATAGGAAGCATTTCCGGTTCGCAGGTTCGTAATTCTAGCGTCGCATAATTACCAAGCGCAGACTGAACAAAAAGATTATTAATTAGAGAAGAGTATAGTAGAATGAGAAGTAGTAAAATATACGCCCATACAACTATATTTTTTCAAACTTTTCAAGTGAAAAATCACCATTTTGAAAACGATAACAACTTTTATGATGAAAACCAAAATTATACTGTCAAACTACACGATTTTTTTGCACCGATGGTTGAAGAAAGTGTGAAGTTTTGTCGCGATTTCAATGTAAACAAAAATCATAAGAAAACATTTTTCTCAAAATATTCATATTTTTGACATAAAGGCCGCCATATTTAACTTTCTGGAGGAGATATATCAATTCCAAGTTCAGATCCGTTTAAATCGTGACAAATAACGTTGAAAATAAACAAATTCAATTCATGGAGAAACGACACAATTTGTAATCAAATGTGTAATAACAACATTTTTTTATAGCATGCGCGCTTTTTTTAAATTATAAAAACAAGAAAATAAAAATACTTATTTTTCAATACCAACGCATATTATAAATTTTGATAATATAGATTTATTTAAATGATAGATTTTTCACGGTAGCTGAGAATAAAAATTTGTTCAAAATAAGGATTAAATATTAAAGTAATCATGAAAAATAAGATTGGTATATTATTTTGCAATATCTGAATAAGGAGTACCAGACCGAGGTGCAGAAATAAATAAAATATACATTTGATATAATAGTGTTGAAAATAATGTAGGAATGTTCACATTTTTGACAAAATCGAGTGCAAAGAACGAGATGCGTGATGAGACTGTGTTCGTTAAAACTGAAGCAGCTTTCAGAAAAGAGAATTCACAATCACCAAGTTACAGTTGTCGATGCTTTGACCTTTCATTTTAAAACATCTGTGCACAAATGTGGGTGAAGTAGAATGACCGAGCGCGAAGCTCGTTTGTAAATGTATTCGATTTGAATATAATGTCTAAATTGCTTTCAATTTTCCTTTTTTTTTTACTTCATTACAATTTTCTTAACTTTAAGAAATATGAAAGCTTTGTATATGGTGTATGAATTAGAGAAATATGACACATAATTTAAATGAAATATTCATAGTGTTTTATAAAAACCAATAAGACCGATCAAATGTAAATGAACATACACACACATATGATTTCAATTTGAGAAGCAAAAATGATAAAAACAATGCAAACGTAAACATAAACAATTTAAAATTCGACTACTATAAAAAACGGCTTATCTGCTTATCGCTGGGAATTGATAGAAAGAACGGGCTATCGTCTTGAAGAGGTTAAGTCTGAAGAAATCCACAACTCGATACGTATTAGTTTCCTTTTTATATCCCACACCAATAACGTTGGAATCGTCAAAAGAAGTAGCCATATGGTTTTTCCATAAGTATCGAGAACATTACCCAATCACAAACTGGGGCTTATGCGTGCCCTATAACTTAAAGAGAAGATTGTAGTATATATAAACTTTATATACCACCAAATTATCCACACCATCAAGCACTGTAAAATTATTAACTCACCCACAAACGCTAATTAAAACACTTAAACAATTACAATTTAACACTCATGGTGACGGTCAATCGTCGTCTGATTCAAACTATCAGCTTCCTTCATTTCACGACCCCACACTCTAGCCTTACTCACATGACGAGACGTGACCACAACAATGTGTCTCCATCGTGTTTCATAAGCGGGAACAATAATTTTAATTCAAAATTGACATGTTACAGTTGCTTTTTTTTAAACCTATAAGCCAGGTACATTTATTTTATTCTGAGTTTCTTTTGGCATGACTGTGTATATTCTTATACTTTTTATATCAGTGGTTAAAAAATAAGAAAAGTAAGCCTAAATTATGTAAAAGGTCTCGAAATAAAAGCTTTTTTACGTTTGGAAACGAATAATGAAATTTTATTTTGAGAAAAAAACTATTCCTTTTTTCAATTCTCTAAAACAGTTTTTTAGACTTTATTCAAAAATGAAAATAAAATGTTTTTGATTTTATTCACAAATGAATTCAAACTATGACCTTACGTTTCGGTAACGGTGACATGGTCCATCTCCAAGAGGCCAAATGAAAAGGTACTAACTCGTGGAGACAAAATGAAAGGGTGCTAATTTGCGTGGCGAGTTACCCTCAATTTGACATCCATTTCAACTTTTGCCATAGAGAGGTTTTTAAATTCACGAACATTAAAGACAAATATTAAATATTGATCCTTTAAACTGCACTACAAAACTCCTAACCCCGAAATGATGGTCAGCGTCTCCTTATTTTATCATTCCAATCTCTTTTTTAGTACTAGTTCCAGCATTATTGCTATTTAACTTTAAACTCTTTCTTTTACAGCATTTAAATCTAAGCCACTAACCCTGAATATTGATTTGATAACAATATTAGCTTTCTCAATTCTTCTATTCCATGCTTTGTGAAACATGACGAAAATGTGTATTTCAAAATTCTGGTAAACCAATTTTCTAAACTTTTGAAATGATTCCAAATATTTTATAACTATTAGTGTAAAAGAATTGAAAAAAAGTGTTTTCGTTATTACCGAAAATAAATTAAGGAAGCCAGAGGATTTTCGTAGCCTTAAACGAGCGTTGGAAGCGAGAGATAAGATCGTGTGAATGTATTAAAACAAAACAAGACAATAATAGCTTTGTTCTACTTAAGAAATGAAAAAATGGCTGACCACAGCTGGGCTCATATCACTGCCGAGCGCTGGAGTGGAGCCTTTGGTCGGACGCGATACCGCAATGGGTTAATTTTATAAACAAAATTGTGATAAAAAATCCACAAAACAATACTTTTTTGTGAATTCTGTCTAAAACGTGTAAATTGTAAAAAAAAAACCTTATGAAAAAAGTGTTATAAATATTAAGCATACGACCTATACTTAATTTCCAATGTTACATTTTCTGTTTTTTTTCGCGAGTATAGGAAATGAAGTATATGATATTAGACGACACTGAAGTCTCCCATATCCATGTATTTCAAATTTGTTTAAAGCATTATAAACAAACCTTTTTAATTCGTCTCAGAAATAAAGCATCTGCTCAAAGAGCGTTGTATGAACAGAAAGTTGGACTCACTATAATCTATGTTCATACTATTCGTTTTTTATTCTGAAATTCGTCCGCGGTGGCGCTAAAATCCATAAAGTTTAATTTTGACATTTAAATTTAAATACTGCGTTATATCACTGATTGTACGTGCACTGAAGTTATTTAACATTCTAAAAATGTATTTGATTCATTTTTCTCTCTTTGTACAATTTAATAAATAACGTTTATCTCGTTGTCTAAGTCATAAAATCATAAATGCGTGTTTTTAAACATCAGCCCTACCGCGTACAAATTTCCGAATCAAAAAAACTAACAGTATGAACATAGAATCCAGTGAGTCAAAAGCTCTGTTTACACAGCGTTCGTTGAAACGATGCTTCAAATATCTGAATGAAAATTTTTTGTTTTCTAACCCTTTTTTAAAGAATCACATCATGTTTCATGTTCTGAAATTTTTATATAAAACCAAATGTATGATAAAAAAATCGAGAACACCTTTGGATTTACCTCCGAAATATCTTGATGCGTCTATTTTTTACCAATTTTCAAATCATTATATGATTTTTTAAATAAATGCAAACTTTGTATGGCACTATAAACAAACTAAGGGACCAATCAACAAACCGAAGACACCTTTGGATTCTTCTCTGTAATATCGCAATGAGACTGTTTCAAATCTACTTTTCAAAAAAATTACATCTATTTTTTAAAGTTCTGTAACTTTTATTTAAAAAATAGATAGGCTTCCACACAAAAGAGTCCTTATGACTCAAAAAATGGGTTTTCAATGCTTCAAATTGGAACGTCACATATTAAATAATTTTAGCACAATATATTAATTTTTCTTAATATAAAGCCAACGAATAATATATAATAATATTTATCAATATATACATAATAACATGTAATAATTAGTCACTGGGCAGACTGTCATGTGCCTTTAAATGCCGACACGTTCAGACTTGGTATCAAGTCCTTACCTAGGCATTTCAAACTTAGATGAAAAATAAAAATTGCTGAGAAACATTATGGGTTTGTAGTTAGATCATTATACTGTTGATATATAAAAATTTTGAATCAAAGACATCGTTAAGCTTATTTAAAATTAAAACAGTATTGATGCTATGTCATGTCATGACGTTATGAAAACTTCCAGTATAATTGTCCATAATGTCATGACAATTTCCGATGCAGTATTAGTTGTGAAGTTAAATACGTCCCCCTGATATTCATACCCATAAGCAGTCCGTCTTCTGGGACTGACGGGTTTATTAATAGTACGAGCCATCAGGCCCGGTTCGAGATGCTGAGTTAACGCTTGCATCAATGGAATATTTCCAGGTACTAGTATCGTACTTGGTTAGTGCGATGGTAATTCCGTCTTCCAGTACTCTAAACTACTCTTTTGTTCAACTCCGCACCCAAGAATAATCTCATTTATCGACTCATTGGATTTATCCATTGACAACAAAGGAACTAAAGTTTCGTCTATGCTATGAGTTGTGTACTTTTATACTTCAGAGTACATTTTCATTGTGAATAAATTCATGAGAAATAAAAATTTTTATTCCACATCGAGTTCATATCGGCTTGAATAGTTGGTTAATAGCCAGTGAAATATATGAGCATAAACCCACTAATCCTGATAAAAAGGTACCCTTAGATTGTTTCAGTTGATCAAAATATAAACAGCTAATATAAACAGGAATTAATTGTAATCTATGTTGATTTTTGTACCTACCAGTACCTATACAAAAAATTAGATAAAAACAGTCTATGTTTAGTCGTCCCGAAAAAATGGGGAGTTGGAAAAGGGAATGGACTAATCATCCCGAAAATTCGGAACGACTAGCCAAGTTTATAACAAAATATTTGACTCCTTATCCCAAATTTCAGGACGAGACACTTCGATAAAAAAAATGTATATCTATAATACGCTAAACAAACTTTCGCTCTTCTGGTCTTCTATTAGCTTTAAAACCGAACACAAGTTAATTGTTATCATTGATTTTTATATCGGACATACACCCGTGCAGAAATTTCAATCTGGCCCCGAGCGGGGCCAGATCGGGACAGATCTGGAATCCCGATCGGTGCCAGATCGCGGATGAAACACACGCCCAGACCGGGGCCAGGTCGGGATTCCCGATCGGTACCCGATCAGTCTCATTACCATATACCGTATAATCCATTTTATGGATTTCGTGAATAAAGAAAGATTTATAAATTATAAAACAGTGGAAACTAGTGCGGGGTCCTCTCTTTTCGACGGCCACCCCAATCTTTTGAATTTCCAATAATTGTTCCAATGTTGCTTAGAATTCTGAATCTGCGTTGATGTCAGCTGAAAATTGATTTTCAAGTCGATCCAAATTTCCCGGCTCGTCCACATTCATCAATTGAACGGGTTGAAAAATATTCACTTCCGGATCGCTTACATTACCATCTATAATAATTTTATTTATATTTATTGAAAAGACAATTTAATTGATGATTAATTTATTTGAGGTTAGGTTTCAATGAGCAGCAGATCGTAATTACTTACTTTCATTTTCCTCAAGCAGGTTTCGAGTTATACTGGCTAGTGCTCGGTACCTCCGAACACGTGGCGTACTCGCATGAGGCATTTTCAATAATCAACAGAATATTATAAACGAGTAATATTCGAATTTTACAGCACTATCTAAAAACAATGACCAGCACTAATTCTGTGAGCGCATGGAGGTGGCGCTTCAGTAGGAAATCGGTCTGGCCCGGCCTGGCCCAAGTATGGGCCACAGAGTTCTACCGATCAGGGCCAGATCGGGAATCCCGATCGGGGCCAGATCGGTATCACGTACTAAATCGGGCGATTTCTGCACGGGCATAAGTGTTTTCATCCCTAATACCCTATATGTTAAAAATGAGTTTCATGCCATCTGATAAAATAAAACGTGCCGCAAATTGAATTTTGCATTTTTTGCCCACTGGGTATATCAAGTACCAATTCAGTGTCCGTATTCTTGACACTTTTTATTCTTTGCAGTAAAATTAAGGATCCATTTTTGTAGAGCGAGAAAGCCATCACAGCCACCATGAATCTCAACTGGAAAGTTTATTACCTTCATTAAAATTATCAGCGAGTTTCCGCACCACTAATTACATCGAATTTCTCATCGAATCAGATGAACGGTTATGAAAGAGTCGGGCTTCTACGAAGGACGTAGCATCATCAGAAAATGCTAAGAGACCCGAGAGGGGAAGGTCGAGTGAGTGATCGTTCTGTAATTGAAGCCGGAGTATAACCTTCGGGGTTGACTACCCTGGTGAGGGTTTGTGCAAACACTCCTGGTTGGTTCTTCTTCATCGCTGCTTACACGCAAGTCGCGCCGCAACGCTCTCGCTGGTGCTTCCATTGAAAGGCCTCATGACTTATGGATCCACATCTCACTCCACCGATCAAGTCTACGGAACTTCCGGCTAAGCTCAACACTTATTTCGTTTGCTAACCTACATAAAGTAAACAAACACCATTGTCACAAAATGCCTTCACTGCTCGTGCAAATTTCTCAGCCTCAAAGTAAATAAATGTTTTCTCTCTTTTTCCAAAGTTCAGAAAAAAGGACGTACATTTTCTAGAATTAGAGAAAAACGTAAAAAGGGGAACTTATATATCAACAATTAGTATCTGACATTTGTATTTAGTTGTGCTTCACAAAGGTTTCAAAAATCTATTGAGTAGATACAAACTCTTAATCAGGAGAAAGAACATTATACTTACTTCCGAGATTGTTGAGATGTGGTGGAGAGAAAGAGCCATGGCAAAATGTTTATAAAAAAGAAAGTTCATAAGTTTATAAGACATAAATCATTCTTGATGGACACTTAATAACTTTCACTTACTGGGTGTCGATTACCTAACTTTCTCACTTCACTTACACATTCTCCTCACTGAAAAACAATTGAAGAGAACAAATAAAACAATTGAATAATGATAAAAAATTGAATATGTCAGTGAAATCGAAATGGAATTGAAGTGAGAAGGTACATAATCGGCACTTAGTACGTGAAAGACATCAAGGGACCATCAAGAACAATATATTATTTATTTATTTTCTTCTCTATTTATGATCATTAAAACTAAAGGTTTTGAATTTGAAAATTAAAACGAATTTCAAGTGTTTTGTCCTATGGGTCAAAACTTTATGCAGAATTGTTTGTATATAAAGTTTTCTGTGTTAAAAAACTAAAACCGATTACATATAAAAGAAGGCCACGTCTAATAGTTTCACCAAAATACGGTGAGCAAAGAATAAATATTTTCAGTGAGCTCAGAGAAACTGGGAAGGGCGGCCAGTTAATTAAATGAAGGCTAAAGAACCTCAGAAAAACGACATCCTCCAGGCTAAACAAATTTATTTTATTTTAAGAACAAAATAGATTACGTTTCAAAGATATGCTGGTTTATCTCGTTAGATATATAGAAAACATATTGAATTGTAACATCTAAAAATATAATAATAAAATCGATAATATAAACAAAAATATACCTAGTCTGCCGCGCAAAATAAAAAACCCGTTAACTAAATTCAGAGTCGAACTGAGACATAGACCGAAATGTATTTTTCATAAACCAA
>CAKNWT010325842.1:2090-18486 GCA_932066315.1 Andricus coriarius | reverse complement strand
CCTGCAAGTATATCATCAATTTACTTATGTTTCTATTTTTGCATTCTCATCATAATGCGAAGGTATTGCTTTTATGTGCAAATTTTTGATTTTTTTGCTTTTTATCTAAATTAATGACATATTTCAAACCTAACCAATTTTATGTTTTCTCGTATCATACATTAATTTTTTAATTTATCTTAAAACGCAAACACTTTTTAAAAAGTTTATAAAAACATGTTCTCTCTGTTCTTAGGGTTCCATAGTCCCAGGCAGAAACCCTTAAAGTTTCGGTCAGGTTTCCGTCCGTCCATCGTACTTTTTTCCCGGGAGAAAAGTATGGAAAGTCAGGGTAAATGAGGGGTGTGAGAGTTAGGGGAGAAAAAAGATGTAAATTAGGGGAGGATAATTAGGGGAAATGAGGGGAAACAAACGGAGAGGATAACGGGTAGTGAGGGGAAGTGAGGGGAGGAAAATGAGTGTATGGGAAATGAGATTCGTAGTAAGGTAATGCGGGTGAGTTGGGTGTGGAAGGTAGGGTTAGAAGATAGGGAAGGGAGGGGAAAACTTATTATTTATAGTAGGGGAAGTGAGAGGAGGGACACTAGGGTGGGGAATTGGGAAGAAGGGAATTATGTGAGCCTACTTATGCTCATTTTTTCTACGTATTCATTAAACGAAACTTATGTTAAATACACTAGGTATGCAAAAGGCATAAAAAGTACGACATTTTTTAAAATGACAAAATAATGATAATGTCTCTTGGATTGAAACTGAAGGAATATTTGATTTGACATGCACAATTTTGTATAATTGTTCACTAATAAAAAGTGTAGGTTTCACGAATTTCAAAAATGTTGAAA
Source organism: Andricus coriarius (assembly GCA_932066315.1). Classification (NCBI taxonomy): domain Eukaryota; kingdom Metazoa; phylum Arthropoda; class Insecta; order Hymenoptera; family Cynipidae; genus Andricus; species Andricus coriarius. Next base: position 17,644 of record CAKNWT010325842.1, on the reverse strand, counting down.
TTTTAAGTTAAATAACCGAAAAGAGGGCATTAACCAACTATCAGAAAGGACCCCGTAGTAAATGTATGGGAAAATGGCTTTCAATGTTTTTGGACAAAACTTTGTAATTTTAAAGTTTGCAAGTTCTGGATGAAATATCCTTCAATGAATATCCAAAAAAATGAACCATTTTAGGGTTATGTGGCGCTAAGCGCTCAAGATCAGTGAATGGAACGAATTACAACAGATTTTGTTACAAAAGCGATGTCAACATATGAATCACGCGTCAGATCGGGGTCTGTAATATTTTCGCCTGTACCGTTGACTCATATAGCGTGCTTTTGAAAGTGATCAAACGCTAAGCGCCCAAGATTCGAACATGACTAAGAAATCACTTTTTTAAAGGCAGAAAGGGTACCCAAAGTAACATTAGTGATTAGTGCGCACATTCCGATAATAAGATTTTACCCTTCTCAAGAAGGCCGAACGCTAAGCGCTCATGATCAACGAAAAGGACCAATGCTAGTAGCTTTAGAAAAATATTGAACTATTTCTGGCTCTTGATTTGGGCTTGCTTGTTCACTTCTATTAGCAGCGTCTAGAATCCTTTGTAGCAAGGACGTTTAAGGATACTTTACGTGTTGCTGGTGACGTGCCTAACCCATGAACCATAACACGCTTGCAATAGGCAAAAATATACCCAAAGACGCTTAGCGTTCGGCCTTCTTCAGAAGGGTACAATTTTATCATCGGAATGTGCGCACTAGTTACTAATGCCTTAAAAAGAGTCATTTCTTAATCAAGCTCAAATCTTGGGCGCTTAGCGTTTGATCGTTTGGAGAAGCGCGCTATATGAGTCAACAATATAGGTGAAAATGTGTCAGACCATGATCTGACCCGTGATTTCAATGTTGACACCGATTTTGTAACTAAATGTGTTGTAATTCGTTCTATTCACTGATCATGAGCGCTTAGCGTTCGGCCGTCTTAATAAGGGTACAGTCTTTTATTCGGAATGTGCGCACTAAATACTAATATTACTGTGGGTATTCTTTCTGCCTTTAAAGAAGTGATTTATTAGTCAAGTTCGAATCTTGGGCGCTTAGCGTTTGATCGTTTTTAAAAGCGCGCTATGTGAGTCAACGGTATAGGCGAAAATATTACAGGCCACGATCTGACGCGTAATTTCTATGTTGACATCGCTATTGCAACTAAATCTTTTGTAATTCGTTCTATCCACTGCTCTTGAGCGCTTAGCGCCCTATAGCGCTGAAACTTTCCAGTTTTTTGGATTTTTTACAGGATATTTCATCGGACACTTGTGACCTCAACAATTACAAAGTTCTAGCCAAATCCACCGAAAAGCAATTTCTCATACATTTAGTGCGGGGTCCTTTGGTGTGCTTACTTTCTCAGAAGCCAAACTCGAACATTGTTTTACTCCTTTTAAATGAGTCGTTTAATTTTACCAATTTAACTCTGTCCTATTACAGATGCTTCTCGTTATAAATACCTTTTAAAAAATGAATTGGCAATTATGTACTTTCCGCTGTCCAACCTTTCTTTTTTACATTAATAAAATCAGCTCTCAGTAATTTTAATGAAGGAAATTCCATGTGTAGCATTCTATTTAGAAACATGGTCGATAAAAAGGTTCTTCATCTCGTGGACTCTAAGGCATTTTTAAAGCAATGACTCAAAATGGCCTGAATCCGTTCAAAAATGTATTCTAACATACGTCACATCTTGTTCAAATTATAGTCAAACTAATCTAATCTTCGCAAAAATATCGTTAATATTGTTAATAATGTTGATATCTAGATTTATCTAGTGATGCAGCTTGCAATAAAAAAATGTCAATAAAATTAATGTTATATTGCTATCATATGAACATTTTTAATCAAAAAGTTAATGTAGTTGAAGTTGAAAACCACTTGGTTTGATGATATTGGCGTACGACTGTTCAATCAATATGCTTTTGCAGTTAAACTCAACACTTTGAACTTTTCAAAGCAACTGTGGAGGTGTGAACCGACACCTACGTAGGCCAGAACTTTCTTTCACGATTTCTTTGTTCTCTTTTTCCCGTCACGATCCCACTCATCTTCCATCTTCCGTGACCTGTGAAACCTTGCGGCTGATGAAGGGTTTTTCTACCCTTTCTATTATATTAACGATATTATTTCATCTTCTCGAAGAAATTTGCAGAATAGCTGAAATAATATTTGGTTCAATATGAAGTCAATCACATTGAATTAAAATAATACCGTAACTATATTTTTAACGTGTGCGTTAAATTATTATTAATTAGTGTAACTAGTGTGTTATAAATTATGATAGTGTGATTAGTGTACAAATATTAAAGAATCGTCAAGAGTGAATTTTGAATGGCAGAATTTCTTTAAGTAAATGACAAATTGAAAATCTTTTCTTTCAAGTGCATATTCTTTGTTAAACCCTTCAATTAGAGGTTTTTTCTTCCTCTGTCAGTAGAATTTAATTATGCAATTTTGCAGAGATGGCGCGAAATCTGTGGATAAAATCTTAAGACCTTTTAACTACTTTTTTATTTTTCAAGAAGACCTTTTTATACAACTCTTTCATTAAAGAAGTCGAGAGAGCTGTTTACCACTAAAATTTTTTCTTCTTTCGTGTCACTTTCAAGATGAAAAATAAGAAAAATATTTCCATTTACTATATTGAACGAGTTTTTTACGTCTGTTCGTGGATGAAAAGTTTTCTACGAAACGTGTTGGAGTAACTAAATGTTTGCTGTTCAAAAAGAAATTATGAAATTATTTAAAATTTGCTCAAGCTTAAGTTTAATTTTATAATTTTCTGTGTTTATAATGTATGTCTGACATTTTTTCAAGTAAACATACATATATATTTTCCGTGTTCCAGACATGTCACCGCATAAGAAGACAAGTGATGTAGTAAATGATAATGTGTGTGTGTAATTATGCCTTCAACAAAGGGGTTAAAAACAAAGTCGAAGACTTTACTTTCAGAAAAAGTGTCTACAACTAAAAGCACGAAGTGAGATCACGTTTACTATACCGCCACAACATTGCAAAAAAAAAACTTAGCCCCCACAAAGCAATGCGGTATCGCCTGATTAATTATTGCTGTACGCATGAAAAAACGACGAGAGTATAACTATGTTCGACACTTACCATTATTCAGCAAAAACATCTTATCTGAGCTCCAGTCACAATGAAAAATATCTGCACTTTCGTATTATACTACACAACTCAATTTTTTTTACCATATATACAAGTCACATTTTTAGTTACATTCAAATCTTTATATACCTACACTGATGAGAAATTCAATTTTACAATAAATTAACTGATTTTTTCGATGAATACTGCATTCATTTACCAGAATATGCCGATTTGTTGTTTTATTGAAAAAGTACTTCTGGTAAATTAATATTTTGTCAGAATTCTGGTGTTAAGAAATCTAAATACTAATAATTACAACTACCAGATTGTTTGGTTAGTTCACGTATAAAAAGAACTATTACTGTCCATTATTCTACGATGTTGGCGCAATTTTTGTTGCATTTTTTCACCTTTGTTAAGCTTGAAGATCCAAAAAACATGAAAACGACAAAAAACGTTTCATTCTGCGATAAACCTATCCTTCTTTGAAATATTTTGATAAAGTAACCCAAATCGTAAAAGTTTCTTGTAATGTCCTAGATTTGTTTGTTTAATATCACAGAAAATTCTTAGATCCTAATATACATTTGTACACATAGGTCTTAATCAAGGTAGTGAATTTACAAATGATTAAAATGATTATATGATCATTTTTTAAATCATACGAAATATACTCATTGTTAATTAAAATTGATTTTGGAAGAGAATTATACCCAAACGTAAATGAAAGATTTTATACAACACTATTTCGTTCATTTTTATTTAAATTATTTTATCTGGGTACTACATTGTAACCAGTTAAGATTCTTCCAAACAAAAATATTCTTAAATTATTTTAATTTAATCAGAAAATATCCTTATAAAATCTTACCAAATTTATTGAAGAATACGGTTTACATAGTGGTTCATTATAGACACGTCGCAACAATTTTACATGCACAACTTGTACAATAAATTAAGTCTGGAGCAATCAAAGTAGAAGACAAAGAATATTTTTTTTGCTTTTCAATTTATTAATCTACAAATTAAAATATTAAACTATCCATGCAAAACTGAGTTACTTCAACAATCAGCGTAGTTATTACTCACTGTAGCTAATTGACACCGTTTTTAATGTAAAACATATCTTACCATGCCAAAGAAAAAAGAGTTGATATTTGGAACATTTGTGTTCGAAAAAATTATTAAAGTAAAATAACTTTCCCGCATTTTCATGAAATAATTTTAAACTTAGTGTAATTATTTATAATCGAATCACAAAAATTAATACTTCCTGATTTTGGGGAACAATTTAATCTTGGACAAACAAAAAATTTTGTACATTCAAGCTTTCTTTGAGAAAAGAAAACTTGTGAAGAAGGAAAACAATTCTAAAGTTAACGATAAAAGGTAGAGAAAGTAATATTTCTGATAATTTTCAAAGTGAAAGATAAAAATAACAATGTCAAATTCAGATTCAAAAAATTTCAAAATTCCGTATTTCTCGATCGATTTCTTATATGCAGTAATTTTAATTCATTTATTTGCTTACAGTTGTGATGGAAATATTAACTGCAATTTTTATTTGTATAGAATATGTATAGAATTTTTATAGAATTTATTTGTATAGGATTTGTATGGAAAGAACACTAGCGAGTGAGGTGTAACTTTTTTCTTTAACATCCTTTTCTACTTTAGGCAATGCGTTCCTGACTTTTAAAAATTGAATTTCCCCACTCAACACTTCATACCCAAATATTATATATATGGGACTCAACTAGTAAATATAACTTCATTTAACTTTTTATTTAAAGTAAACTAAAATAATATAATATGAAAAAACAGTTTTAACGAATTGAGCTATTGATAACACAGCTACTCAAAACAAATCGAGAAAAGTATCCTTGAAGTCTGACTATGTCTATTATATGTTTTTGGGGTCGCTGAATCCAAATTCGGGGTCCATTTAGCACCATTACGTCAGATTTCATCCAAAACCTCAAAAAAACATTAAAATCGCTGACGTAAGGTGAAACATCATTCGTACCTATGAAAAGTGGTCATACCCTATGTTTTCGAGGTCTGTGAGTACGAATCCGGAATCGTTGTGGTTCTAGGACGTCACGCTTCGTCCCTGACCTCAAATTAAACCGGTGAATTGGTAATTTTATGTTAAAACATATATTTTTTCAATGCAAAGTGGTCATATCCTATGTTTTCGAGGTCGCTGAGTACGAATTCTTAGCTGTTGTGGTGCATTTAAAAAATACATATTTTACATCAAATTACCAATTCACCGTTTTTCCTTGAGGTTAGGGACGATGCGTGACGTCATAGAACCACAGCGACTCCGGATTCGTACTCAGCGACCTGGAAAACATAGGATATGATCACTTTTCATAGGTACGAATGATGTTTCACCTTAAATCAGCGATTTTCATGTTTTTGGAGGTTGTGGGCGAAATCTGACGTGATGGAGTCAAACGAACCCCGAATTCGGATTCAGCGTTTGTGGAGCTGTGTAATATACAATAATACAAAGGAGACTCAAAAGAGAATCAGTATTTTCCGCATTTATTTCCACCGAAACTAATTCTGTTATAGATACCACTCCAGATAAATCATTTATTGAGAATGATGATATAAAATGTGCACTTTATGAAGGAAATCTTTTAAAGTTCAGCTATATACGATAGCAATATTAGTGAATGAGTCTGATGTTCAATTTTATGTACCTTGTGAATTAACGTTTTGCTGTATGTTAGATTGTACAAATAATATACCTAAATAAATCAATGGATTTTTCAACGTACATTGAGAAATAATAATCTCTTCAAAAATTGGCAGGTAATGTCATAGTTTTTACATTCTCATTCATGAGAGTGTAATGTAATCGCCCAAATTTTCGATCTCTGGTTTTTAACGATTCTTTACGTTTCGGCAATCACAGATTCCGAAAATCATAAAATTTTGTCGGTGTCTGTCTGTCTGTCTGTCTGTATGTCTGTCTGTATGTCTGTCTGTATGTATGTATGTATGGTTACCTGAATGTTGTAGCCACGCTACTTTTGAAGGATTTGTCGAATCGAGTCAGGCTTTGATAAACTTTTCAAGGGTCCAAAAATGAAGGTCAAGTTCGTTAACCAGATATTTTGGATGAAAATTCAAAAAGTGAGCACATTTTGAAAATTTTTAAGACCACTTTTTTCAATATTTGAAAATTCTATGTACGGTTATTAGTAGTAGGCAGAAAGACAAACCACTTATCCTAATGACATTTTTCGATAAAATCAAAATTATCAGAGTTATAGCATTTTCAAAATCCAAAAGGACAAACGAAAATTAACATTTTAAGCCGAACAACGCACGATATGAAAAAAAGCCAAGACGAGAAAACATTTATTTTTGGGAGCCGTACAAGATTATCATAAGAACTTTTTGAATTTTCTCGAAAAATCAAAAATTCAAATTTCGATCGCACTAAAAATAATAAAAAATAAAAAACTCCATTTTTCTGTCAAACTATGCAAGGTACAAAAAAGATGAAGAGATAAAAGTCGTGCACCTAAAAAAGATCTACAAATTTGTTATGAATTACTTTTTGATAGGAATCGTAATTTTTGTTTTATTCGTGAAAATAACATTAAAAATAAAAAAATTTAATTTTTGGACAAACGATACAAGCTATGAGAAAAAAATGAATAGGCTGAAGTTGCTCATAAAAAAAACAGCTCAAAAATTTTTATTAACAATTTTTCGGTAGGACGCTTAGTTTTTGTTTTAATCGTAAAAAAAACATTAAAAATATTTAAAAAAACAGATATTTCCAATTAAAATTAAAAATTTTAGAGCATTTTCAAAATTTGAAAAGAAATTCTTTTTCAAGTTTTAGAAATTTTTGTCCAAGTTTCTTTTAGATGGGAGAGAGCCTTGAAAATTATCCTAATGAAATTTCTTATTTCGATAAATATTCAAAAAGTTATATGCTTTTCAACACATTGAAAATTTCAAAAAAATAGGAAAAAAATATTTTTCTCTTTGATTAAAAAATTTCAATCAAGATTTTTAATAGATACGAAATATATTTCGAAACTATCCTCATAACATTTTTTTATTCGATCAAAATTCAAAAAGTAAGAGCTTTTTCAAATTTGGAAACAAAATGTTCCGTTTCATTTTGTTTACATTGTTTTTTTTTACAAAAGCAATCGTCTGTATAATCTAGTTGTTGAGCATAAAGCGCGAGTATCACAATGAGAATGTGATCGTCAAGGCCGTAGGTGCCTTGAGAACCCTCCTTAAAGTCAAATTGAAAAAAACATGTTTAATTTCACTTTATGATTGAAGTTTATGAGGGATTTGAATCACAGTTTTTGATTTGCGCGCTCAAACTCGGCGCATTTTCAGGGCAGCTGAGAATAAAAATTAGTGCAAAGTAAGGAGAAAATATTCAAGTGAGCATGGAAAATAAAAATTGTACATTATTTTGCAATACCTGAATAAGCAGTAGCAGATCGAGGTACCGAAATAAATATAATATACATTAGATATAATACCAGGTGTATAAGCTTAAACCCGCTGTTTTTTAGGCAAAAGAAAGTCGTTTTTTTTGCATAAAATAAAATAAACTTTATTCAAAGTATTTTCCCTCGCTTGCTATACATTTTCCCCATCTCTCGGGCAATTTGTGTATACCACGCCAAAAAAAGTCTTTATCTTTCGATGCAAACCACTCGTCAAGCCATTTTCCGACGTCTTCGTACGAATCGAAGTGTTGTTCAGCGAGCGCGTGACCCATCGACGAAAACAGGTGGTAATCAGAAGGGTCAGGTTTGGTGAATAAGCGGGATGAGGTAGCACCTCCCAGTTGAGTGTTTTCAAGTAGTTTTGGACCATTTTGATGTGTGCGATGGGGCGTTGTCGTGAAGAAAAATCAGCTTATCATGTCTTTCTTCATAATCCAGCCTTTTTTCACGCAAAGCACGGCGCAATTTGATTAGTTGTTGGTGGTAGCGGTGAGCATCGACAGTTTCACCAGGTTTTAATAGCTCATAGTAGACGACACCCTGCTGATCCCACCAAACGCACAGCATCGTCTTGCGTCCAAAGCGATTAGGTCTTGAGAAAGAAGTTGATGGTTGTCCGGGATCGACCCACGATTTTCTTCGTTTCGGATTCTCAAAATAAATCCACTTTTCGTCTCCAGTCACCACACGATGCAGAAACGACTTTCTTTTGTGTCTAGCAAGCAAGATTTCACATGTGTTTTGGCGTCGCTCCATCTGCCTATCCTTCAATTCATGGGGTACCCATTTTCCCATTTTTTGGATCTTTCCCATTACATGTAAACGCATGGAAATGGCCGGTTGAGTAACACCTAACTGTTCGGCAAGCATTTTTTGTGTTTGTGTATCGTCCTCATCCAAAAGAGCCTGTAATTCATGGTCCTCAACTTTTTTGGGCCGATTTTTCACGCAAGTTGTTTCCGACAAAGCACTGTCACCATAGGCCTTCACAAGCATTCGATGTGATTCGGCAGCCGATTTCTTCAAATTGAAGCAAAAAAGTAGAGCTTCCCGCAAATGCTCCTTTTCTGGCACAATACTAGACATGATTACTCAAGGAAAAATTTATGTTGTTGTATAAAAAAACTGAATATGTGCACTGATTCATGTAGCCAGGTGTCGAACTCACACAAAAAAAAAGCATGACGTTTTTATTGTAGCTAAATATGTTCCTTACCGCTATCTCTGAGCAAACAGCGGATTTAAGCTTATACACCTGGTAGTGTTGAACATAATGTAGAGAAGTTCACATTTTGGACAAAATCAAGTGCGAAGCACGAGATACGTGATAAGAATGTATTCGTTAAAGCCGAAGGAGCTTTAACAAAAGAGAAGTCACAATCATCAAATTACAGTTGTTGACGCTTTGACCTTTAATTTTAAAAGGTCTGTGCACAAATATGTGGAAAATACAACTTGCGAGCGAAGCGAGCCTCGCGCCTAGCGCGCAATGAGAATGTGCCCGCGCAGCGGACATATTTTTTTATATATGCGAAAACATTAACTACTTTTATTTTATTCCGCAGGTTCATTTTGTTTTCCATATTGAAACCAAATAAATATTCACTTTATTGAATTGTTAAATTTATTGAGTACAGACAATAAATTACTTATGAGTTTATACATTTGTCAGTTGTACAAATTATTTGTAATATAGGGGAAATCGGTACAATAATTGGCCAGCTTGTGTAAATATGATTATATTAAATAATTATAACAAACACAATAACTAATAAATAGTGCAGGATGAAGTGCAAAAATAAAACTGGTGATGCTGCACGAATAAGGATTTGGAGCAAAAAGTTGTTGAGGTTAGGAGTGTAATCTTGTTGAAAATTGTTATTTTTGTAATAGTGACGATAGATTTGACAACAAGATTTTAGATTTCAATTGAATTTGGCCAGGGCCGCCTTTAGTGGTGTGGGGGCCCTAGGTCTGGCTAAAATGTAGGGGCCTTTTGTCATTGCTGGCTGGCTTCTAAAAAAAAAGGTCATCGAAGTAGGAGCTGATGCAGAAGTGTGTGCATGTAGCAGCGATTTCGATTTACCGACTAGACTGGTTACATTTGTGGGGGCCCTGGGGCCATGGCCCCGTTAGCCCCGTAGTAAATTCGGCCCTGAATTTCAGAAGCCAATAATAAAATCATTTGCCTACGATAATCACTGTGTCGACCTGACTGATCATTGTTTTTTAAAAATTAGTATCAATTTCTTTAGATATAAATTATCCACTTCATTTAACGATTTACTTAGTAAAGTAATATGAAACGTTAATAAATTTGTTATCCATCTGCGTGCATCCTAGAATGTTTTTGACATTCATAGTTGTTTTTACAAATTGTCAGAGACCAAAAATTCATTAAGTGATAATCGTTTTACCGATAACCCTATGTAATTTTTACAAAGACTTTATTTCGTGTAAAACATTTATTTTCAATGATTAATGAAAATCAGAACAGAAGAGCGATAATTTTGAACTTTCCCTTCCTTCAAAACGGAAGTATTTTCAAGAATTCTGACTAAGCAGTGGGAGTTAGTTACTTTTAGGCGAAAGTTACGAGGGTTTAAGTGGATCTTAAAAAGTTTCCTGTTTCTTGGTAGTTCGCTCATGCCGCAATGCTGTAATTATTGCAGAACTTTGACTCTGCATTAACGAAAAGTGCTGTACCTAAGAATTCAACTAGAGAGAGGCGAAGGCAGTTGCGCTGTACTTCAATTACATAACTTTATTATACTCAACTTGCGTAAGAACGCTTGCTAAAGAATTACTTTATTATTATCGATTATACTTCTACTACTCACAAGATCTTTTCTACAGAATTATGCGCACAAGTCTACTTCAACATACTATTAATAATCTTAAACGTGCTAATGATTAGTCTTTGAGAATAAACAATGTAAACCTTCATACATGAAAAACAGACCAATGTAAAATTGTATAGGTCTACAATAGTATAATGTTACATTTGAAGGCCCAATTTAAAACAAACAATTTAAAGTTTAAGAAATATATGTCTAATTCAAAATTTCTCCATGGTGTTAGATATGTTAATAATAAGAGAAGGATTATAAAATAGAACACTTTGATGTTCCAAATTACGCAATCTAAAAACTGGGCTTTAAAAAAATAAAAAATAAATCTAATAATTTTAACTTTTATATTATAAGCAGATGATTTTAAATACGATACTAATCAAATTAAAAAAAATTGTTATCGAAATTATTTTAATAGTTCCAAGTTAAACATTAGTGAAGTTAAATATAGTTTGTGGTAGAAAATGAACTGAACCTCATTCCACTATTTAAAATTGTAAGGATTAATAATTTATACTATGATTTGAAACAATCGAAAACCTTGATTATTCATCTGCGTTGCTAAAGTACCTTGATTTTTATTATACTGAATTAAAATCCGCTCTTCCCGTAATGGTACAAAAACTAATTAAAATTTGTGTCTAATAAGCTTATGTTGAAGGAGGAATGTCAATTTTATAAAAAAAAATATTCAAGAAAACTATTTTTGATGGCAAACGTATAATAGATTTAAGGAAACTTATAAAAAAAATTGACAATCAATCGCTTCTATTTTGACAAATATAGTGTTATTTAAAAATTACAATATGCCACAATGGCGGACAAATGTAAGTTGATAGCTTTTAATTTGCTAAATAATTTTCATACAGAATAGTTTCAAAAACCTCAAAAATAATGTGGGAATGAATCCAGAAATGCATCCATTTTGGATATTTATTGACGTCGATTTTTCATATGTTGTTCATAGGTACATAGCTGAACAAGTATCAGCTTAGGTTCTGAAAATATTGATTATTTTAAAAATTAGAATTGCAAAGTGACAACGAAATTTTTGTTTATTTTTTTTTTTCATTTTACATGATTTCTGATTAAGAACAACGGCAGCAGGATAAATTAACAGGTATATATAATTAATATTTTAGTCGACAGAAATTTCACTTGTAGATCTTCTAAAAATATTGAACATTAAACTCCTCTAATAAAAATAACCTTTCGTGATAAAAATGACAAAAGTAAGGCTTTGGTATCTAGAGCACACGGCTTTCTCTTAATTAGAGAGACTAATAACGAGCCAAGTGTCTCACACGTGTACTACAGAACTTCACTTGGGAGCATCAAGTAATCTTATTATCCTGATGTAACAAGAACACTACAGTTAATCATATTTACGTTCGTGTAAGAAATCTTTTCTCACAGTTTCTATAGAAAACTTCGCTAATGTTTTCCCTTAGGCCAATCGACCTTTGCTGCAAAGAACTTACACGAAAACAAGTTAAATATTTAAACTACGACTCCATGGTATATACATACACAACACCATTCCATTTAACGATCTCTCATCTAAATTTCAGATAAAATTTAAATTAAACGTCTATTGCCTGTAATTTGAATCAAAATACAAGCTTATTTATGAAGTATTAGGCTGTTTATAATCCATGGGATTATCACATAATAGATAAATTATATATGCGAAAAAATCACAAAAACTGGATTAAAGTAAAAGTGTATATTATATTTTTAGAACCCTTACATAAGGCGTTTTTTAAAGACATATTTTAATCACTTTTTTCATTATCATAATGTAACGGCAATTCATAATGAAACAAAATCCCTCACACAAAAATGAATCGATTGTTAAAATATTGAAACAAATTCAAATTTTGAAACTTTTAGTGCCTCGCGCTTGATAATTAGAATAATTTCTACATCCCGTGCAGGAATTGCCCAACTTGTTCCCAAGTTCCGATCTGGGCCCGATCGGATTTTCCACATGTGGCCGCAAGGGGGCAGGTGGTGTGGCTCGCGTCGGAACCACGTCGAAACGGGTTAGGTTAGACAAGATTATTTCAAGTTTTGTGTTGTCCTCGTGATACTGTTTTGTTTATATCAAACTTAAAATGCCGAAAGTAGAAAGTAAATTGCAAGTTCGGAAGCAGAGAATTGTTGGTGAAATTTCATGTATCTCAGCTGAAATACGAAATTAGTGTTTCATTTGTTTTTCATTAATTTTTAAATCTAAATAATCTTATTAGCAGTGTAATATGTTTATTTTATTTTTAATGTAAATGGATGATTGCCAAAAAGTTGACCATTCTAAGTCCCTATCATTTTTCACATATTCTGTGATTAATTAATTTTTTCTAAAAATTAGTGCAGAATTTAGAAAAGTTTTAATAAATGGATGACTTCGTTAAGAAATAATAAATAAAAATGCTTGAAAAATGCCAGGTGATGCGATGTCCCAAACTACAAATTTAAAATAGAAAATTGCTAAATAATATTAAACATATTTTTGTAATAATTTGGGCTTTAAAAAATCGATTGAAATTAGTTGCAAAAGATGATTATGGATTATTAAGTTAAATATTTTGCAGTTAAAGATAATAAGAATAAAGACTCTAAACTTTAAAATAATAATATTGTACATAAGTTTCGAAAAAATAAATGAATAAAAACGAAAAATTGTTAGAAAAGAAAGAAGGACTTGAAATAATTTATTATCTCAAACCAAATTTTTAATTCGAATTTACCGCGCTTATCTCGAAAGATTTTGATTGGTCGACTGTTCCCATTCGATTGTAAGCAGTGAAGATAGGCACCATTGCAAAGATAAATAATGGTGAAAAGTTTTTTGTTAGTTGTATCGTTACATTTTGCATCCTCTTCAAGAGAGATATTTTCAGCTTGCAAAGATACCCGTAAGTTTTTCCAAACAAATTGATTATAAAATAACGCATTAAAATGACAGTAATGTTTGAAAGAAAGTTCACAATTCATTTTTAGCCTCTGGAGATTTCCAGCAATGTATTCGAGAATGCGTCGTCATTTTGAGCGCATTTACTATTTATATGAATGAAGAAAATGTTTTCAAGCTTTTTAGAAATTTATATGTTTTTGCTTATAATTGAAAATACAGATTACTTTGTACAAAATATATGAATAATCGGATTCGTATTTTTTCGAACATAAACTCACTTTTTAAATCTCTTTCCACGTACCCCATGTGCGTTAGTCAATCAATATCCATATGGAGAGTGTTTGACACCGGTAAAGAATTTAAAGGAAATACGTTTTTAACCTATATTTAAAAAAATAAATATTGCCATTTTACGTTCCAAAAATCAGTTTTTTGCAGAAATTTATTCTCTCGGTGACTCTCAAGACAATGGATTCTTGCACGAGTTTATAAAAAACCAGAACTGGCTCCGGATAAGGCTGAGAAAAATTTAAGGATAGTTATTTTTTTATTTACTATAATTATTACTAAAAATATAATTGATCTAACCATGATTTTCTTTTTCCACTTAGATGACTTGTTGTTAAGGAAAATTAGGAGTTTGAGGGTTGAAATTAGAGAAGTGCAGGCTAATAAAGTCTCTAATGAATATGTTCGATGATATATCCTGCACAAACTACTTGCCAAAGCTAACGATTTATTGTTATTAAAAAAAACTTTTCAATTTTACTATTTGTAAAAATAAAAAATGACAGGGGCCACATCTGGGCCAGACCGGGCCCACATTTTCGAGGCCCAGATGTGGGCCCGATCGGGTAGGGCGTTTCATTTCCGGTCTGGCGCTAGGCCGATTACCCTATCGGGGCCACATTTTTCCCCATCTGGGCCCGATCGGCGCCACATCAAAATTTCTGCACGGGATTTAACCGTTTAGACATTTTACTGATAGGATAGTTCATTTGGTTAAACTTTGCATCGTTTTAACCTTTTTTTATATTTAAACTAACTTCAGTTGGTTTCAAATGGTGTATTTTGTTTTCAATACTAACCTGAAAAGCTAAACTATCTGAAGTTAGTTTAAGTAAGAAACAACAAGATGATAACGATGCAAAGATTAACCGAATGAACTATCCTATCAGTAAAATGTCTAAACGGTTAAATGTAGAAATGATTCGAATTGTTTAAACAATTAACAGGTCAAGCGCAAAGTATTACCAATTGTGTTAAAATGACTGAGAATACTGAGTCATATTAATTTTCAAGTTTGATATGTTTCATTAACAAATAAGGGAAATAAAAAATAATTATAAAAGAATTCACCTTGGCACCAAAATGCATGACACTGAACTTTATTTTTTTAATATCTTTATAGAAATAATAAAATCGACCGAACATTCATCAATTTTATTATTTCATAATATGGTCAATGTAAAAAAAATTAATTTTCAAGAAAACATGTGATCAGAAATTATTTTATGCGAAGATATTTTATAAATAAAGTTTAGTTCCATGAATTTAGTGCCAATGTTTATGCACCAGCGTGTATGGCCTTCTTGCCAAATCTTGCACAGTGGCGTCACAATGTGAAATACCTAATACCGATGTAGTTCGAAAGTTTTATGTTCTTGTATTTTTCGCTAAATGTTCTCGTGTAGAAATTGAATCAAGGATCCGGCCGGGGGGGCTGAGGGGCTCAAGCCCCCCCCCCCCCTGAAATTTCTAAATCACATCTGTTATAGACTGGAAAACTTTATTCTATTTACAACTGCATGTGTCTCTGTTCTGACAGCTTTTTTATTTGCCATAAATACTAATGAGAAAGAGGGATTTTATTGAGTATAGACGATAAAATAAACTGGTGTCTATTCTTCATGTTCCCTGCGAAAATGAAGGCAGTTGTCGATTTTCACATTTAAAATTAAATACATGCAAAGGCCAATACCATAAAACAAGATTTAAGCACACCAAAGATTCAATTATAAGTATAGCTTTGTCCTAATCCAGAACGGCTACCTGGAAAGTAAAAAATCATAAGTGGATCATAAATTAAGAAGACCCTCATTGTAGACTAAAGTGGTCTCAGAATGCATTGGAA
>CAKNWT010325838.1:0-10413 GCA_932066315.1 Andricus coriarius | reverse complement strand
ATCAAACCACTTCATTCATAAATCATCAGGTTAGAAAATTGTAAACAAATTTAAATCCCAAGCATGTAGAAAATCTAAGGGAACTAGAACAATTTCACATAACCAACCAAACTAGAAATCAAATATGAATATTTTTAAAATAGAAATAAACATCATCTGAATATTGATGTTTTTGTAAGTATATATCATTACATGCCAGTGTGACTCCTATATGTATCACTGTATCCTTTCTTGATTGCTTTTATGCTCTCTGCAACGGTTGTTTCACGACTGCGTAGTTTTTTTAATTCTTCTTTTTCTATACGGTCTGCTTCACGGTTTGCATATTCGCATGCTGCAAGGTGTGCTTTTTGGTCTATTTGTCTGTTCAATTTTGGTGTATGCAAAACAGCAACTTCATCGCGTCCATGAACTAGTTCAAAATAGCGGTTTGGACCCAATTTGTGATAGTCGTCTTCATTGAGAGTATGCCACTGGCCATTCCTTGTGTCGTATACTACAAACACACTATGTATTTTGAAACAATAACAAAGTTCAGTAATATAATCCCCGCTTAACCATCCCATGATTATATGATCTCTGATAGCAAAGAAAGGTGGCTCTGGATAGACCATTCGAAGATGGCCTAATTTTCGGAAATTATGAAAGCCTGCAGTATCTTGACTTCTAATTATTTGGTAGGGAGGCAAAACACCATTGTATCCAGGAAATAATTGCTCTAAACTCGTCAGTGTTACACCTTTTAATTCTGTAACAAGAAGAGAAAGGTAAATCTTAATAATTATAAGAGATGTAATATGCATAAGGACGATTAAATATCGACATAAGATTAATTTTTATCAGACACGTAAAAACTTAAAAGAAGTTTCAAAAACTAAGTCGTGGTTTTCATTCCTGCTGTTTACAATTAAAGAATTTTCTGAAAAAAGTTTAAATTCACATACCTCTAGAATATAAGTCTTCACAATTCAGTAATTCTTAATTCTATATACTTTAATGTTTCAGAATTTACGATTGTATCTCTGCAAAATTTTGATCTTCAACATCATTGCAATCATCACAATTAAAGATGTTCTATTTATACATTTTTAAAACTAAGAATCTTACATAGAATGCAAATCCTCTAAATTGAAGAGTTGTAAATTTTAATTCTTCAAAATTGTAGGGCTTCAGCTTGTAAATCTTTTAAATTAAAAAATTTTAGTTTTTGAAAATTTATAATTAATGATTGTGCAAATTTTATGATTTAAAATGTAATATTCTGTAATTTTAAAGATTTACTTTCCAATTTGATGTAAGTTGGAAGATTTAAAATTGAAAATCTGACTTCTGATATCCACAATCAACTAATTTTCAGAGTTCCAGAATTTACAATTGGATCTCTTTAAAATTTAATAACAGTGAATCTTAAATCTCAAAAATTGAAGATTTTTAAACTAGGAAATTTTACAATTAAAAATTATGCAGATTTTGAGTTTTTGAATTAAAATTATTTTATTTTGATGAATAGCAAGCGAAATTTCATCAATTCGAAAGATTAAGAATTAGAAACGTCAAAATTAAAGAGTTGTAACTTGTAAATCTTCAAAATTGTAGATCTTTAAATTGTAAATTTTTTAAGTTAAAAAGTGCTTAGTTTTTAAATTTAACAATTAGAAATGTTAAAGTTTTCAGATTAACTCTTTAAAATCATCCAAATTAAAATTTTTTATTCATTCTTCTGTAGAATTAAAATGTTGTTTAATTTTTATCATTTAAAATAAAAAAGGTTTCAAGTTCTAAAATCAACAATTTAAAATTCTATGATTTTGATGCTTCATTTTTTCAAGTTGGAATATTTAGAATTAAAAACTTTACACTTTATTTCCAATATTTACATTTGATATTTTTTTCCATTTGGAGATGGTTTCGAATTAAAATTTTAAAGTTTTGCTTTTAAGCATTTAACAGAATATTTTTAAATAGTTTGAACAATTTTAAAAGATTGCATTAGTGTAAAAAAAGAAGATGGAGGATTTTAAAGCAATTTTTTCATTTTTCAGAAATAAAAAGAAAAGAAGTAACAATTCAAATTATTTTAAACGATATTTAGTAGGTTTAGAGGTTTTAAAACAATTTGAAAATAATTTAAAATTTAAAGATTAACAACAAAATTGCCAAGGTTTTAAAAAAATACATAACTTTTTATTCAGATTTCAGAGAACATTTTTGATGATTTTTCATGTCGAAAAGTTAATTTTTAAAGAAAATTTCAAAAAATCAATTTAAAATTGTTTTCAAAAATTCATCTCTTTTATGATAAATGTATTCTTTTTTGTTTAAACAATGCAACTGTTTCGTGGAAAATAAATTTGCTTTCGTGAAGTTTTAAACTATTTTGTTGGAAACCGACGCGAAAAAAACGCGAATATTTGTTATTGTTGTAAGTTATACTTAATTATCAACCTAAACTACGAAAAGTTCAGTAAACTAAAGTTTTAAACTGTTTATTTATTGAATTTTCTATTATCAATTTTTGATGGCACTAGGGTTACCTTGACGATTCTCATCTTCTCTTTTAATCCCAAAATTTTCCAAAGAGACTTTTTTTGGGGGCGGCATTGTTGATGATGTTTCTGTAAAAAGTAAAAAATATTGATTAGGTTTCAATGATAAGAATGTATTAGTAATAGTAAGAGTATAAAGACAAAAAAGACCATAAATAGCTTCAAGGAACTGTGCAGAATCCTCATAATGCCTAAGCTGGAATGCCCACCTATCACTATCGAGAAGGTAAAAAATATGATAAGGGGCATGAAAAACTATTCCGCCCCGGGGTCGAATAGTATCAAGACCTTCTGGTGGAAGAAGTGCACAGTGCTCCTCCTGAAGACGAGCATCTTAGCTAACCCTAAGAATTAACAGCCAATAACTTGTCTTAACACACCGTATAAGATCTCCGCAGCTATCCTAAATGATAGGATTGTTCGGACAATTGGACCTATGTGGCGGGAGATGTACGAACAACGCGGCTCAAAGAAAGTCTTAGCAGGATGTCGGGAGCACCTTCTCATCGATAGATGTATCTGTAAAGACGAAACATCCTATGAGCGTTACCTATCGATGGCCTGGATTGATTACAGGAAAGCTTTCGATTCAACATCCGATAGACTTATCATCTGTCTGTTGGAAAGCTTAAAGGTTCATCTTCACATGTATTTTACATCTAGCTCTAGACATTGTCAAAGGGTACACTCAAGAGATTGGAGTAGAGTTTGGGCTAGAGAAATGCGCCAAGGTTTATTTGAAGAAAGGATAACTTAATGGCATCCCCGAAGACCCTGAGCTTGTCGACAGAAGCGCTATATGACACCTTGGTGCTGCAGAGTTCTATACATACCTGGTTGTGCCACAGAGCCGCATTCAGGACGTGACATCTGTAAAGGATACTATCCGATGCAGATACAAACGTCTCATTCGACGGATTTGGTCTTCCGAACTGTCGGCGAGGAACAAAGTATCTGCGACGAACATGCTCGTCCTCCCAGTAGTACTCTATTCATTTGGAGTGGTGCCATGGACGAAGGACGGGCTCAGATACCTCGATATCGGGTTCAGAAAAGTTATGCGCATGAGCAAAAGGAATGCAGCTTATATCTTCTGTTCCGCGACTTTACAACTCACGCCGTCGAGGTGGTCGCGGAATACTGAATCTTGAATGTCTTCGCAACAGGATGATTCTGGGTACAGCACATTTAATCGCAAATGGATAAGACCCTCTTCTTGAAATGGTCAGGTAACACGAAAAAGTGGCTAAAGGGGCGTTGCTATACAAAGCAGCGGTGGAGGCTGCTGAAACACTGGGCCTTGACTTTAGTATTAGAGGTCAGCAAAATGCATCAAATCTTATCCATCTCGAGTACTCACTCTTGAAGGCTCAAATTGAGAAAGGACAGGATAAAACTTCCGCAAACAGCTCCTCAACATGAGGAAGCACGGCATCTTCCACAGAAATGTGGAGGATCAGTCGATGTCGTAAGAGCTAACGTATCCTTTCCTCAAATCACCCGGAATAAAGTCGGGCACGGAGGGTTTGATTCTAGCATGTCAAGACGGTGTCATTTCCACTCTAGGATACTGTCGCCACATTTTGAGCCAAGAAATTCCCGATGATAGCTGCAGAGCGTGTCATGCTCACCCCGAGCATCTAGGACGGATACTATCTATGTGCCCAACTCATGCGGGAACAGCCTACATCCAAAGGCACAATGCGGCACTAAGAGTGCTATATCACTGTCTCTGTCACTCTTGCGGCATTAGCCCAAATACCAATCCGCTAAACGCTCCTAGGGAAATAGAGTCAATTGTCGAAAAGGAGGAGTGCTGCATATACTGGAAAGAAAGAGAGGTATAAAGACCTTATAAGGGAGTTGCGACGCTTATATCCGGAATATTCTGTTAAGCTAATCGTCTTGATCATCAGGGCTCTTGGAGGTGCTATTTGATAGAAAATGTAACCATTTCGTTGAAAATTCGTTTTTTTTTAATAGAAAAACTGATCTATTTAATTAAAATTTCAACTTTTTGGTTTCAAATCGACTTTTTGTGCCGAAAATTCGTATTTTTGGGTTAAAAACTTCACCCAGAATCTGGTAACTACAAGTTTTAAAGAAAAGATAGATAATATGATATAGAAAAGTTTTGTATTAACATGAATTTTATATGAATATTCGTATTCGTTTTTTAGTGCACTTAAGATTAGAAATATGATGTTATATTATTATACACTTACCAATAGAAGCAAGGAAAACGGCAAAAGCAAGGAATAGAATACTGCGAGTTATCGTCATTTTTTCTTATAGTATGTGACAGCAGATGACAGTAGACGACAGTAGATGGTGCTGATTTACGGAGAAAACTAATTGTTTACAAGATGTTTCCGTACACTAGTGAGCTTTCCGTATTTCACGTAGCCAATTTTATTTTGCTATTCTCCCTTTTTGACATCCAGCCTTAACGGCCACTGAAAAATATCCACGTCGTATATGGAGGGCCGCTAATCACTATTTCACACGAAACCTTAAATTTAAGTCTGGAGACAAACATTTATTTCACAATAAAGTTTCATGTGGATTTTCTGGTATGTTTTCCTTTCCTTTATTTCCTTGTTGCGCTTATGATCTAAACCAAGGTTCCCGAAAAACAGATCTTTATTGGCCGAACTTTATCTCTGCCAAGGCTTCAATAATATTTACTGAATTTACTGCAAGAACTATTTTTTTTTGTCAACTATCAATTTATGTCTTCATTCACTTTCAAAACACAACAAGGAGAATAGATAAATTGAATTTCATAGGACTATTATTTATCTCTATTGAGGGTTTCTTCTGTTGAATAAGATTTTTATTTTGCCAACTCTTACGTACTCCACAGTCCACTTTTGTCCCAAGCAAGTGAAAAACAATTCCTGGCTTTATTCTACTATTTCAAACTATAAATATATGCATTATGTTAACCAGTTCAATTTAAAAAAAAATGATAATTTTGTGTTTGTTCAGGAAATTTGCCAAACGATTTATACACAGAAAAGAATGGTATTAAATTTGTTGCAGGTCAATCGTCAATGGTCTTAAAATTAGATCTTCGATCCACCTGGCCACCTGCACGGAGAAAATTTCTTCATTAAAATATACCCAATTAGTTCGGTAAATGGAGATTAGATGTGTTGGTTACGTTCGTTTCGGTTCGCTTGGTTGATTGCGTTCATTTGCTTTTGTTGTGCTGTTTGCATGCATTTGGGTTGGTCGCATTGGTTGCGTTTGTATGGGTTAGTGTTCTTAGTCACATTCGTTTGGGTTGATCTGATTGTGCTGGCTGCGTTTGTTTGAATTGGATAAAATGTGTTAACCAACACTTTTATTCAAACCCAAACGTACGTAACCAGGTTTGTTTGGGTTTGACTGGATGTCGTTGTATTCCCTCATTACTTGACCTTATTACTTTTACAATGGAGGCTTTATCTTCTTTTCACCGGGTTGTTAAAAAATTCACCACTGACGGAAGTGTACAAGTGAAAAAAAGAAATCGCAGAAAAATTAATCCTGGAGTCAATAATGAAATCGTGATATTACCGGCAGCCGCTCATGACCCCGATGTTAGTACTCGACAACTAAGCCGTAACCGGAATGTCTCTAACCAGTGTTTGTAAGGTCATATTTAACTGCATCACGAACATCATGAAAAGGATTTTCAGAATTGAATCGCCGGATTTATTTTTGTGTGGCGATTTAAATAATCTAGTTTATCAAGAAGTGCCAACAACTCGGTAGAACATGGAACAACGAATCAGGACTGCTTGTAACCAAATAACAACATACACACTCCGCAGTTGTGTGGAAACTTTTCAAGTGCCGTTAAACAAGTGCATCGAAGTTGGAGGACACCATTTTGAGTACTTAATGTGAAATTTTCATCGAAAGCAAGCACCTCGATGGCTAGAGGCGACGGGACTCACCGAGAAAAAGCACCATGATAATGATAAGCGATGATACTCGCCGAAAGCAAGCACCGCGATGGTGAGAGGTAAGGAACAAGCATCTCGATGGTTAGAGGCGAGGGAAACGCACTGAAAAAAAGCACCCCGATAATGATAAGCGAGGAAACTCACCGAAAACAAGAACCCCGATGGTGAGAGTCAAGGGTACCCACTAAAAGTAGCTAATTAATTAACTGCATATATATTTGGAGACGAACTGAGAAGCTGGCGCTTTGAAAATGACATGGAGCTTTTTAATTTCTCTACTCCACTTTAACCTCTTTCGCTGATGGGTGCAGGGATTGTTAAAAATTAAGTTAATTACAATTATATAGTTCTCCTAAAAACAATCAAGACGTCTTCTTGTCTTTCATTTGAGAGCACATTCCTTGAATAGTCTAAAATGTCATTTGTTGCAAATGCGTCGCCATTTGGCGCGAATAGAAAATTTTTTTTCGAATAAAACTTACGTATTTTTTAATGGAAAATCTGAATGGGAATAGTGAGAAGGAAGAGTGTTTAATAAGATAGCGATTGTGTAACATTTTTAATTTTATTAGACCAATTAAAAGGCCTTGCGCTTAGACTTTCCCTGTATGCCGCTTGCTTCCCCCATTTTCCCTTTATAAAATGGTTCTGCCCTATTCCCAGATAAGGAAGCTTTCAGGTTACAATTTCTAGCCTCTTTAAGGTAAGGAAGCAGAGTCTTCCTTTAAGTTTGGACTTTTTTAGTATAGTCCTTCGCAATGCTGATCCCAGTGCCGCGTAATTTTTCAGTTGCCATAAGATAATTTTCTTATCCTTAAAGGAACGTAGCTGACTTAGGAGGGGGCGGCATTTGTCCCGGATTTGTCCTACAATCCGTCGAACAGATTCGACCTGGTCTGAGAGTATTTTAATATTAAGATGATGCCTAAAAATACCACATATTGACTGCAATTAATAGTTTGCAATTTGAAAAATGTGCTAAATAATATTGAATAATATGTAAAGAACAGAAATGCTAAAAATATAGTAAGGAATGAAACGAGCTCCTGTTAATTAAAATTCATTAATAATTAAACAAATATTTTCGACGAGCTGAGACACGAAACGTGAGTAAAGCAAGGTAAAACAGTTTAAGTGTGTAAATAATTCGATTTCATGATTTTAATGCCAAATCCCTTGTAAATACGTTACCTTGGTGGATGTGACGCAGCCTGTTTACAAACATCACGATTACCTTATCATTGTTTCAATAAAGATGAAAATGTTACAAAATCGTCTTCTTTTACTAAACGAATCGTCGCGCCGTAAAAATAAAAGCTACCAAGAATCCTTATCTGGAATAATCAGATATTTTGGAACTTTGGTGGATTGTCACCACAATTCTTAATAGATTTCAGTAAAACTAGGACGCCCCAAAATTTGTTCACATCTAGAAAAAGATGAACGCGTTTTTTCATAAGAAAAAAAAAGGTAAATCTTAAATATTAAATGAATCGTGTTGAAACTCAACATTTCTCTTCACAATCAGCTGTAGAATACAATCAAATACTTGCTTTTTAAATACGACCACCATAAGTCTGCTTCATAGGGTCACAAAAAAAACCTTGTAATAATATTCTCTTAGATTAATGCTAGAAAATTGCGGTTTGTTCTGTAATTTTCCGCTTTTGCCCACTTACCAGTTAAAGTTAGGAAATAATTAATTAATGTTAACAAAAATATTACTTTAAACAATTTATGAATAAAAGTGGAATGATCGTGCTAAAATTGGATGATGGCTTTGGACACACTATATCGCCGTTGTTGTTGTTTCAATTTATAATCATTTTCAATAATATTCTTTTTGAATAATTATGGAAAGTTCCGGCTTTCTTCTTTTAGAGTAGTCCTGATGATTGCGAAGCCTGCTATCAAAGACGCCACATATTTTGGTGAGGCCTCTTGTTCGGACATCAGAATCCTTGTGAATAGTGGCATTGAAGATGATATTGTTGACTGTTACGAGACGTCTGCAAATTCCGCTCGTGAAGAAGAACAAACTGATAATGAAGGTATCATAGATGATAGGGATTCCGAGTTGGGGAAAGACAATGACACAATATGGACTAATAAGCCATTGCGCTCTAAGCTCTCAAGAACACCTCCTTCTAATTTGATTACACACCTGCCCGGGCCTAAAGGGGATGGACGAAGAATAACGGATGAAGAAAAGTTATTCTCACTCTTCATAAGTGATGAAATGATTCAAACAATCATTTGTCTTACCAAAACTGAGATAGAGCGCTCTACGCTCAAATATGCTGACCTTTCCTGTTCTTTCATAAATGTTCCAGAAGAGATTTTATTTCCTTCTTCAAAATTTGAGATTCGATGATAAGAACACTAGAAATTTGAGGAAGGTAAATGATAAATTCGCTGCTTTTCGAGAGATATGGGGTATTTTTGTTGGCCACTGTACGAAGTATTATACTCCTTCAGAGTACTTGACTGTTGATGAGACATGGCTTAGTTTTTGAGGTCGTTTCCCTTTCAAAATGAACATTCCGTCAAAGCCAGACAAGTATGGTCTGAAAATTATCAAAAAAACGGTGACTTATTCTTACCGACTCAGTACGTTCTAAGGCTCGCAGAATCAGTCAAAGGGAGTAATCGAAATAACCAAAAATTGGTTCACTTCATTTCAGTTGGCAGAGGAACTATCAAACAAATAACTTACATTAGTCGGCACACCCAATTGGATCATCAAAATTCATATATCAAGATAATAAAACGATGGTTTCATTCAATCCTAAGAAGAATAAGAAGGTTCAGTTATTGTCATCCATGCACCTGGAAGGAATAGTGAATGAACAGTCGAGCAAGCCAGAAATAGTTGAGTTCTATAATCCCACCAAAGGTGGGGTTGACGTGCTGCACAAACTTTGTCATGACAAAACTACCAAGAGAAAAACAAGAAGATGGCCATTGAGGTACTTCTTCGGGATCCTAGATATTGCTGCTGTGAACAGTTACGTCTTATTCAGATGGAATACAAAACTAGATTCATTTTCTTCTAACGTTCGGAACACTTTCCTAAAAAATCTGGCTTTGAGTTTGATCAAACCTGTGATCGAACAAAGGTTGTGAAATTCGCGCATTTCGAGGACTCTTCGTCAGACAATTGCCAAGCTCTTGGGAAAGGAAGAGAAGCTATGAGTCAAACCCCCAGCTAACCAGAACCTTCAGAAAAAACGAAAAAGATGTTACCTTTGTGACCTTTCAAATGTTAGAAAGGGGAACGAATTTTGTGCCAAATGCAATTCCTGCGTTTGTAGTGAGCATAAAACAGTATTATGTGCTAAGTGTTTTACTGGTGGCCATAGTGATTATGAATAATCATTTATTCATTCGATTTACAATAATGAACGTTTTTTCTTTTTATCATTCATGTCCTAGATTTGAATCGCTAGTCTTTCACTAGTTTACGTGCTTATTCTAATTCGATGAGAAAGTTAGTCTGATTTATTATTGTCAGTACAGTTTATTGTGTTATAAAGGTGATTTTTTATTTGATGAGGATTTCCTTTTGTGGAAAAATGTTCTTTTGTGCAATAAAATACTTATTTTGCCATTTTTGTTGTCTAAACCCTTATTAATAGTAGGTCGGGTAAGATGGGACCCCACCGTACCGGTAAATGGTTCAGTGAATAGATTTTAAGTAATCCTAAAAAGCTTACATATCTACAAATTTTGTTTAATAATCGTTACAGAGCTATTTTTGTGATGAAAAAATTTTGATTTTGGGAATAATTTAAGCCTTTGCAGATATAAAGCTGGACCAATAATAATTATGTATGTTGACATAATTTTTCAGATAACTCTATTTGTTCTATAACATACAGGCATACAAGGAAATAGACTATAAAATCTTG
>CAKNWT010325837.1:0-14702 GCA_932066315.1 Andricus coriarius | reverse complement strand
AAAAAAAAAAACCTTTTAAACGATGATGCATTAACTTTTTATTGTAATTACCACTTACTTATTACAGTTTGATCCTTCTCCGAATCACAGACAGTATCGTATTTTAGTTTTAGATACTCCTATAAAACAATTAATTGTGGGGAAGAAATTGAATATTGCAAATTCCTCACTGTTGGACGTAGATAATTCGTTTTATTCTCCTAATGTTATGGACCTAAGGATATAATATTTTCCTCTCAATTGTAATGGTTCATCGCGAGAATGAGTTTATCTTCGAAATTCAAAAAGCCGGTTTGAATTCGTGTAGGAAACAGGCCGAATAAATTAAAGTTTTTAAAGTCAAAATTCAAGTAATTGTAAAGAAGACTTCCTGGCAGGAGGAGCCCAGGACCTGACACGAAGAGACGGTTTGCCAGTAGGTGGAGACCTGACCGGAAAATAGCGCCTGGCAGGACGATACCTGGATCTGGCATGAATGGAAGATTATGCACTAGGACAAGACCTTCCAAAGGTATGATATCTGTGAGGAGAATAAGAAGTTCCGGAACCAGGAAGACCAGGAATGAGGTCACCATTCGACAAACACTTGAACTAGAAAGTTAAATCTTCAGCAAGAAACAGATGATTAAATCTTCATTATGTATTATCTTCCGGCACTGTTTGATGAATTTGAATATTTTCTTTCATTTTATTTTTCTCTTCTGACATATTTTTGTCTGCCGAGGAGAGAAGTTCCTCGCATAATTTCGTCAACAGCAATTGCAAGATTTCACACAAAAGGTCAAAAAGAAATTGTTCTATTTCTGCTTGGGTCAACTCACAAACCCTTATCCAGGAGGAAAAGTACCGAGGCCATTTATCGAAATTGATATTCAATATTCAAAAATTCCAATATTAGAACATAATACGTGAGAGATGTAAAAAGTATAAAAGAAGACTTGTAGAAGTTTTCGTTTTATTCCTGAAAACTTACTACCTGAGGATTCGTTTCAGGAACCCGTAAAGCCTGCTTGAACTTTTTCTTGAATTGCTTGCAGAGTGAAAACTTTAACCTTGGAAGGATTGGATGACGCCTTTTTTGAGCTGGGGGTTACCTACAGAGTACCTAATCGAAAGAGCGAGGTTTAAAACCTAGTTTTCGCTAACTCAGGAATCGCTCCTAATTCCTGGGCCCTAAGTTTTCTTCGCTAACGATATTCCTAAGAGAATCAATAGCAAATAATTTTTTTTTCATCTGTTTCCAAAGAAGAAAGATTAGGACACTGACGAAAGATTAAAGCCTCAGGAACGATGATACATTAACTTTTTATTGTAATTCATAGTTACTTGTAACATTTTGATCCTACCTCGGATTACAAACTATATTATATATAAGCTTGCATTTTTAAATTATTAATTAATGGTGTGAAAGGAAGTCGTCTATCATTATTATTTTAAAATTCTTAGAGATTGGGCGCTCCCTGCCTAACGGAGAGTCCTGGATTTCTGCTGGGGTCATATTTTCAATCCTGCCACTTTCCATGTTTATTTTCACCCGTTTTTCAGGGCGTTTTTTCAAATTATGTCTTATTGTATATATTCCCCGAAGATATTTATTACCCTCGAATATTGCAACGACGTCGCCATTGGAATTTGATAATATAGTTTGTTCTGCCGTTGGAATTGGCCTGAGGACCCGATTTTGTCCTCTCAATAGAAGTGATTTATCGCTAGGAAAAGTGTATTTTCGAACTTCGAATTGCTGATTCGGTTTAGTGTTGGGAATAAGTCGAACAAATCTAAGTTCTTCAAGTTCATATTCATGTCCAAGTATGCATACAGCAGAGCGAAGGGCAGGAGGAGACCTGGACCTGGCACGAAGAGAAGACTCAGCAGGATGCGAGAACCTGGATCTGGCACGAAGAGAAGGCTCAGCAGGAGGGGAAGACTTGACCGCAGAGACCGGAAAATGAGGTGTGGCTGGAGCTTGATGCGAGGCAGGAGGATGAGAAGTTCCACAGCGAGGAACACCAGGAATAGGGGCGCCATTGGGTAAACATTCGAAATTTGAACTTAACTCTGCAACAAGGAACAGAGGATAAAATTTAAGGTTATCCATATATTCCGTCGACAAGTAGGGGGCAGAACGTATGGCAAATGTTCTCCGATTTTCGTTTCGACTTCCTACTTTGTATCATTCAGCTTATGTTTTCAAGATAACATTCATTTTAAGCAATTCAACTCACCTTTTGGCTTCCTCCCTTTTGGATACTAAGAAGGTTGAAAATTTAAAATTTTTGGATGCAGGTTCTTTCTTTATTGAGTGAAAGTTCGTTCTTTAGTAGAAAGTCCACTAAACATCTTAATTGAAAATCACCATATAGAAATTGTTCTAATAATTTTCAAAAAGCCATATTAGACATTATAGAGTTTTAAAAGCAAAATTATTTTTACAAAGAATTGCTAGGTATTGCAGAAATTCTTAATGGTTTATTTGTTATCTGAAAGGCAATATTTGTTCGAAACAGTGGAGGACAATTACGCAAAATTGCGTATCAATACAATAAAAGTAAGATGACGGCAAAATTTATGATATTCTTATCTGAATCCAAATTGCGCACAAAATTAGCTTTCTCAAAGTAAAATAATATCAATAATACACGCATGACGAGTAATCGAATTAAACAAGTTATAATATTTTTAAATACATTTGATTTCTCGACCAAAACAGATGAATTTTCAACCAAACAGTTGCATTTTTAACCTAAAACGATGAAATTTTCACCAAAAAAATTAGCTATTCATTTCCAAAGACAGATTTGCAAAAAATGTGTTGAAATTTCACCAAGAAAGGTTTTTCAGTTATTAAAAATAAATCTCGTCAACATGCTGAATTCTTCTTCGAAGCAGATGAAATTCAAACAGTAGAGTTGAATTTTCTATTAACGGAGAAATATGAACTTTCAAACCAAATAAAATAGTTCACATTTGACTGAAAATATTTATTTTTGTACGAAAAGAAAAAACGAATTTTTAACCTGAAAGTTGAATTTTCACCCCGAACAGACAAATATTGCTGAACTTTCCTCAAAGTTGTAACATCTTTCGATTTATTATTTTTTGCTTCCTAATAGAGGAACCTGTGTAATTGTAACAATTCAAAAAAAAAATCTATTTAATTAAACGTTTCTCAACTTAGGAATGTCTAATACATTTCGTATGTCCAATTGTCTGGTGCTCATTTGATGAGGAATTTGCTTCCTCATTTTAATTAAATATCAAATATTTTTGCTTCTTATAGAGGAAGTTAAAATAACAAAATACAAATAGGTCCATGAAAACGTCTTGAATCAAGGAATCTTTTCTATTATTG
Organism: Andricus coriarius; assembly: GCA_932066315.1. Lineage (NCBI taxonomy): Eukaryota > Metazoa > Arthropoda > Insecta > Hymenoptera > Cynipidae > Andricus > Andricus coriarius. The sequence goes on along the minus strand of CAKNWT010325837.1, from coordinate 11,350 downwards.
TAATAACTTTGAATGAGTTTAGTCAAAAAAATTTAATTATAAACAATCCCTTTTTAAAATCACATAAACAAACAACAAAAATGAATTATAGCTTGAAAAATGTACTTGAAATTATAGATATATTATTATATTTACCAATCAAATGGTGGATTACTGTCAACGATAAGACAAAAGTAGAAAAAGTCCTCATCTTTTCTAATTTGAGAAAAACTGATAATTTTATTAATGAAGAACTCGATTAATGACGCAAGTAATGAATATTCTAGTTCTTGATCGGAATATAAAATACATTAATCATATGGTGAATACCTTGAAGATAATATGCGTCAAGCTTGTCTTCGTTAGTTATTTACATTTCATTAGAGTTAGTTTCAGGTATAACAAATGTCGTTTCTAAATTCGTGAACACTGATAACACAATTTTTATAATATTTTATTTCAAAGATTTCTGGTTAATAAATCCACGCTTTGATTGTCAATGTTATAAAGTAAATAATCAATCAGTATTTCAAAATAACAACTTACCTAATGTATGGATGATTCCCTTTTTTTACCTGCTTCCAAAAAAGATACACTGGGACTGCTGGTCCATGGGAGATTCCTGCTTTTCTTCTAGAGCCACAGCTTCAACCTTGCTTCAGTTCATGTTTATTTTCACTGGATCTTCAGAGTGAAATCTTAGATCATATATTTCACGGAGTGTTCTATCAGACTCGAATATTGCAATTTCTTCACCATTGAACGTAGACAAAACATGGTATTCTTAAAAAGTCATAAACCCCAGGATAAAATATTTTCCTCTCAATTGCAATTGTTCATCGCGAGGATAAGTGTATCTTCGAAATTCAAATAGCCGATTTGGATTCTTGTTGGAAACAGGTCGAGTACATCTAAGTCTTTAAAGTCAAAATCTAAGTAATTGTGAAAAATAATTCCTGGCAGGAGGAGCCCTGGACCTGACACGAAGAGACCGTTTGGCAGTAGGAGGAGACCTGACCGGAAAATGGCAGATATAGCCATCAGTAGAGTCATACTCTCTTCGTAGTCTTTTTTACTATAATCAATTGTACTTTTCTTTTCCTTGATGTCTTTTTTCAGATTTTATTTTTAAAGTTACTGAAGTTTTCTCTTTTGTCTTTTTTCTTTTTTTTCTCGATCAGAGCTTCTTCGTTGGGAGTACTTGTCAGGACTGTTGCATGCGGTTTGCGAAATACACATTTCTTTTTGCCTCTTAATTGATTTGGCATCGGAAGAAGATCGTTAGCGGTAGATATAAGAATTTCTGAAGTTAAAGGAACAGGGTTGCTATGAAAACTGTCAGTCGATTTCAGGACTGTGGAAGTCTTTGTTGCAGTATTTGTTTGTGTCGATTCGATTTCATCAACAGGAAGCGATGGCGGTTCTGATGAGTTGGTCTCGTGATGAATTGACGTATCACTCGATTTGTCGCTATTTACGATTTCAGCAGCCACAAAATCTTCCTCTGTGAACACTTTCGGGTTAAGAGGGTATATTCCTGTAGAAGCAAAACCTGCTTCAGCCTTTGAACAGCATTTTGAACAGCGTGGCGAGATAATTTTGTGTGATCTTCTTTCCAAATTGAATCGTCATGAAAAGGTTACATTCTTGATTATAAGCAGCTTCAAGTAGGCCGTAGGTGAAAACATTCAGAGGCTCTATTATATGCGAGGCATATGGTGGTAATGATAACATCACTATGTTGTTGCTTTTGCAAAATTCATATGCTCTTAAATAGATGTGGCTGCAGTGATTGTTGACAACAAGCAATATGGGTTCGTTTTCTGAAGGTTTGATGAAATCTGCAAAATGATTCAGTCAATCTACGAATAGATCCTCATTGATCCACCTAGTTTTTGTGCATCAGTAGACAGCTCCACGCGGCCCATCTGTTTCTAATTCAGTTGAATGTCTCTGACGTGGATTAATTAGCGTTGGAGGGACGTATACTCCAGTAGCATTCACAGCGCACATAACTGTGATGGTGTTTCCTTTTTCTCCGCTAGTTATAGAGCCCACACGTTTCTGTATTTTTTCGTTCACAACGTTTCTAGGGTTTTGACCCAAAGATATTCAAGTTTCGTCTACATTATACATGTTCCTTGGAAGAAACTTATATCTTTCCATTAGCTCTATAAGAAGTTTGAAAAATAGAGCAACTTCTTTCTTGTTAAGGGCAGTAGTTCCATTTAGGCTCGTACCTTCAGCTTTCCTGATATTCAAACCATTCCTTTTTATGAATCCTTTTAGCCAACCTTTGCCAGCTAATTGAAGAGTTTCATTAAAATTATGCTGTGGGCTATCACAGTTCTTGTTCTTCAGTCTTTCTTGAATTGATGAACATGGCACACCAGTAGATCTAGCTGCTTCCCTAATCGGTTTCCCTTCTTCCACTAGTTTTGAAGCCTTATTTAACTGATCTTGGCTCCAGGATGCGTTTGAACGTGGTTTGCTTCGTGTTTTAGACATTCTAAAATAATAATAAAAATTTAAATTAGCAAAAAAACTGACTATATACTAATTTTAGTTTCGGGTAATGCCGGTCAGCTTGCCCGGCATTGCTCGCCTAGAAATATTTCCGTAAAAACATTTTTAGGTTAAAAGCCTGTTGAGGCAAGTTCAAAATCTGAGATTACTTGAAATGCTTGATACTTATGCTAGAACAATTACAAATAATAATGTGAGAAACGTAATAAAAGAAACGCTCACCTCTTATTGTCTGGCGACGAAAATTTACATGAATTCGACGCGAACTCAATTGACGTGAATTAGCTGTTTTTACCCTCAGAGTATTCTCGGAGAACCTGCTTCTTCTAAGTTAAATATATACTTAAGGAAGTATGTATTATTGGTATAATTGTACAATGATGTAAGATCAAATTACGTGCGAACAGTATTCAGGTTTTAGATCCTAAGGATTCAATCCCTAGAGGTTTCATTTCTCTAGAGATCTGAACAGTTCATATCCTTCTAGATTATTCATCTACTTCGGACCGCCTCCATACAGAAGTAGGGGTAGAGTTCTTTCAGTTTTGAGTATCTGATCGAAAGAGCGTGGATTGAAACCTGGTTCTGGCTAACTCAAGATTCGCTCCTAATCTCTGGGTCCCAAGTGTGAAAATAAGAAAAAGGGACAAAGAGGGGAATAGGGACAAAACACTGAAGACTCGTGGAAATAAATAGGAATTTTAATCATTTATAGACTAAAGTATAACTACAAATTTTGCTTTGAGAATAAAGTTAATTTTTACTGTGTGCCGGTCCTCGGAACAGGGTTTATATGTACTGTCGTTCCCTAAGTTTATAAAATCGTAGAAAGATTTTAGGGATCGGCCTATAATCATCTTCCCCGTTAACTATATTCCTAAAAGAATCAAGAGCAAATAATTTTTTTTCATCATACATTAACTTTTTATTGTGATTGCCAGTTACTTGTAACATTTTGATCCTACTTCGGATTAAAAACTACATTGTAACTTAGTTTGCATTTTGTAAATATAAAATTAATGGTGTGAAAGGAAGTCGTCTATCATTATCATTTTAAAATTCTTCAAAATGGAGCGCTCCCTGCCTAAGGGACAGTCCTCGATTTCTACTTCGGTCATATTTTCAATCCTGCCACTTTTGATGTTTATTTTCACCCGTTTTTCAGGGTGATGTAGTAAGTTCCGTCTTATTGAATATATTCCGCGAAGATAGTATTCACCCTCGAGTATGGCAATGACGTCACCATTAGTCGTTGACAATATAGTTTGTTCTCCGGTGGGGATGGGCCTAAGGACACGATTTCTTCCTCTCAATAGAAGTGATTTATCGCTAGGAAAAGTGTATTTTCGAACTTCGAATTGCTGATTCGGTTTAGTGTTGGGAATAAGTCGAACAAATCTAAGTTCTTCAAGTTCATATTCATGTCCAAGTAGGCGTACAACAGAGCGAACGGCAGGAGGAGACCTGGACCTGGCTCGAAGAGAAGTCTTAGCAGGAGGCGAAGAGCCAGGATAACGAGAAGTTTCGGAATGAGGAACACCCGGAATAGGAGCGCCATTAGGTAAGCAGTCAAACTGTGAACTTAAATCTGCAACAGGGAACAGAAGATTACATTCAAGGACGTCCATATATTACGTGAACAGTTAGGGGGCAGAAAGTATGGGAAATATTCTCGAATTTTCGTTTTAACTTTCTACTTTGTATCAATATGCTTATGTTTTCTAGATAGCATGAATTAAAACAATTCAGCGCTTCTTTTGGCTTTCTTCCTTTTGGATACTAAGAGGGCTGACCATTCAAATATTTTGGATGCAATTTCTTTCTTTTTTGAGTCAAAGTTCGTTCTTTCTACTTCTTAATCCATTTAACCGATTGACAGGAAATTTTAACGAAATCTTTTAGTACTCTTTCTTTTTTTCACAGATATTTCCAATAATTTCCAAAAAGCCATATTAGACATTAAAAAATTTGGGAAGGTAGAGTTTTAAAAGCAAAATGATTTTTACAAAAAATTGCTGGGTATGGCAGAAATTCTTGGTGGGTTATTTATTATCTTAAAGACAATATTTGTTCATAACTGTGTAGGAAAATTACGCAAAAACGTCAGAATTAATGATATTCTGATCTGAATTCTAATTACGCAAAAAATTAGCTCAGCATCTCAAATTTAAATAATATCAATAATACAGATATTACGAGTAATTAAATGCGTACATTTAAATTAAAATGTAGATGTTTCAAAATAAAACATTAACAGTGGATTTTACAAGCAAAAAGATGAATTTCAAACCAACAAGATGAATTTTAAACCGAGAAGATTAATTTTATACCAAAAACGACTAACTTCCAACAAAATACATAAATTTTCAACCAAGTACTTAAATTTTGATCTATCATATTCAAAAATTATTATTTTATAAAATGTTGCTTCCTCGACCAAACCAGATTTCCTTCGAGTTGTAAAATCTTTCGGTTTGTTATTTTTGTAACCAAATTTTTTAACCAAAATTTTCCAAACACAAATAAAGTTTAGCCTAAAAAATGTACTCAAAACTATAGATGTATTATATGATTATATTCACCAATCGAATTGAGGATCACTGCCAAGGAAATGAGGAAAGTAGAAGCAATCCACATTTTTTCTGATATGAGGAAAAACTGATAATTGTATCAATGAAGATTTTGAATAATAACGTAAATAATTAATATTCTTGTGCTTCACTAGATTAAATTATCAACGCTAACTATAGCTTTTATCGCCTCGACTGTAATTGTCATAGTTGTCCTTATCAGATATTTACATTTAATTATCTTTTACGTTCAGCCAAAATTCATAATTCACTCTAAAAATTTATTTAGCGTCTTCTATAATGGCTCATTTGAAGCTTTTACAAACGAATATACGTTCTACAAAACATTATTATCAAGAAAAGCAAACAATTCGAACACTCGAAGCTGAACATTTTTTCTTTGGAAGTAATAAAAACTTAAATATAAATTAAAGCACTTAATCTAAGAATAAATTTTTAATTTTAAACTTTAAAGTTTGAGCAGTTCAAAGATTTCTGGTTAAGAAATATAAATCTACGCCATGATTTTTAATGCTATAAATCGAAGAATTTATCAATATTTTAGGTCCTGTGAAGTTATAATATTGTGCGTTCGTAAAACGGAATACTTGTTATTAACAAATTTTCTTTTCCTAATTGGCGTGTTGAAAATTTCAAAATAATAACTTACGTAATTTATGGATGCGAAAAATTTTGCAGCGAGTTATTTATTGATGGTTGATAAGTTTCGGTGAATAGTAATTTTCAATACAAATCAATTCAGGGCGTATTAGTTTTAAATAAAAACAAAAATACAACTATAAATAGTACTTTCAGATAAAAACAGTAGTTTCAGGTAAAAAGAAGAATATTCCGCTAATTACGTCCAGCTCGATTCGATACTCCCTAAATTCTTTACATTATTTGAAATCGTTGATATCTCAATTTTTTGAATTTGTTAAATTCCTGAAATGAATCTAATTTGCTGAATTCCTTAAATCCACGAAATTTGATTAAATCCTAGACTTATCTGAAGTCCTTCAATTCTTTGTATTCACTGAATTTAGAGATTTCCTTGAATTCAGAGAATTAAGAGAATTCAGATAATTCCTTCAATTCAGAGAATTTCTTGAATTCAGGAGAATTACTTGAATTTGAAGAATTCCTTGAATTTAGAGAATTCCTTGAATTTAGAGAATTCCTTGAACTTAGAGAATTCCTTGAATTTAGAGAATTCCTTGAATTTAGAGAATCCCTTGAATTTAGGGAATTCCTTGAACTTAGAGAATTCTTTGAATTTAGAGAATTCCCTGAATTTAGAGAATCCCTTGAATTTAGAGAATTCCTTGAATTCAGGGAATTCCTTGAATTTAGGGAATTCCTTGAATTTAGAGAACGCCTTGAATGTAGAGAATTCCTTGAATTTAGAGAATTCCTTGAATTTAGAGAATTCCTCGAATTTAGAGAAGTAAGAGAATTCAGAGAATTCCTTAAATTCAGAGAATTCCATCAATTCAGAGAATTCCTTGAATTCGGAGAATTGTTTGAATTCGGGGAATTCCTCAAATACTTTAAATTTCTCAAATTCTTTGAATCACTTGAGTCCTTCGAATAACTTGAATGTAGAGAATAACTTGAATTATTCGAATAATTTATAATCAGAGCGCTTCTCAAATTACTTGAGTTCTTCGATTTAGCCGTGTTATGAATTAATGACGGACTGGCGTGGGGTAGCGAGGGAATCATGTTTAGCCATGTCAAAGTCGACGAAAAGGAAAAAGTCTATTTTACCATCGTTATCATTAACCTTTTATCGATTGAGTCCGGGATACGAGTCTCCGAGTATACAATGAAGCACTCCCTTGGTGTCCAAAAAAATGTTTGGGTTGTTTGGGAAAATTAGCACAGATGTAGCCTCCGGAAGCTACGACCACGATCGTTCACCGAAGGATCACTCGTTCGTGAACACTCGATCGATCGTTCGGTGAACGATCGATCCCGACGCGACCGAGGTGATACGTCATCCGACTCTTCACTTCCCGCAACACCAGAAGACGATCGCGTCGGGAAATCACTAAACAGTTAATTAGGACTTGAAGTGTTACTGACTTTAACGTACGGACTTGAATGATTGAGTTATCTCGAAGACGCACAATTGATTACTTATCGTTGCAACTACCAAAACATGGCCATACCAGCCTACACATTGATAGCAACTGAGAGGGCAGCAAAAGGGTCCGAGTCTGCTCGACAAAAGCACCCGTACGCTACTACCTGAGTTACCACACCACAAAAAGGTAGCACGCGAAACTCAAAAACAGAGGGAAAACCTTGAGGAGAACATGCACTGGGCGGAGACCATGCTATGATAAATGAAACCCGAAGGTCAATTAAAAGAGAAACAATAACATCAAATAAATTATTAACAAGCCGAGTTACTTGAATTCGTCACTTAAGTCGAATTACTTGAATTTTCGGAATCACTCAAATTCATCGAATTACTATAATTCGTTGAATTACTTGAATCCACGGAATTCCTTCCATTCTTCGGTTTACTCCTACTAATTGAATTTCACGATTTAATAGAATAACTTGAATTCTTCGATTTAATCGAATAACTTCAATTCTTCGATTTCGTCGAATGACTTCAATTCTTCGATTTGTTCGAGTTACTTTAATTCTTCGATTTAATCGAATTACTTAAGTCTTCGGCTTAATCGAATTACTTGAATTCTTCGATTTAATAGAATTCTTGGAATTGCTTGAATTCTTCGATGTACTTGAAGTCTTCGATTTAATCGAATTACTTGAATTCTTCGATTTAATTGAATTATATCAATTCTTCCATTTAGTCAGATTCGTCGAATCACTTGAATTCTTCGATTTACTCGAATTACTTGAATTCTTCGATTTACTCGAATTACTTGAATTCTTAAAGTTAATCGAATTACTTGAATTCTTTGAATTACCTGAATTCTTAGAATTATTGGAATTCTTCGATTTAGTAGAATTCTGCGAATTATTCTAATCCTTCGATTTACTGCAATTACTTGAATTCTTTTATTTACTCAAATCCCTTGAATTCTTCGACTGAGTCGAATTCTTCGAATTAATTAAATTCGCCAAATTGCTTGAATTCTTCGGTTTACTTGATTCCTACGAATTGCTTCAATTCTTCGATTTAATCAAATTACTTCAATTCTTTGATTTAGTCGAATGACTTCAATTCTTCGATTGGTGCGAATTACTTTAATTCTTCTATGTAATCGAATTACTTGAATTCTTCGATTTAATCGAATTGCTTGAATTCTTCGATTTAATAGAATTCTTGGAATTTCTTGATTTCTTCTATGTACTTGAAGTGTTTGATTTAATCGAATTACTTGAATTCTTCGATTTAATTGCATTATATCAAATCTTCCATTCAATCGGATTCGGCGAATTACTTGAATTATTCGATTTACTCGAACTACTTGAATTCTTGAAGTTAATCGAAGTACTTGAATTCTTAGAATTATTGGAATTCTTCGAATTAGTAGAATTCTGCGAATTACTCTAATTCTTCGATTTACGCAAATTTCTTCAATTCTTTGATTTACTCAAATTACTTGAATTCTTCGACTTAGTCTAATTCTTCGAATTAATTGAACTCGTCGAATTACTTGAATTCTTCGATTTAATTGAATTATATCAATTCTTCCATTAAGTCAAATTCGGCGAATTACTTGGATTCTTCGATTTACTCGAATTACTTTAATTCTTAAAGTTAATCGAATTACTTAAATTCGTTGAGTTACTTGAATTCTCCGAATCACTGGAATTCTTCGATTTACTCGAATTGTTTGAATTCTTCGATGAAATCGAATAACTTCAATTCTTCGATTTCATACAATTATTGGAATTGTTTGAATTCTTCGATGTACTTGAAGTCTTCGATTTAATCGAATTAGTTGAATTCTTCAATTTAATTTAATTATATCAGTTCTTCAATTTAGTCAAATTCGTCGAATTACTTGAATTCTTCGATTTACTCGAATCACTTGAATTCTTAAAGTTAATCGAATTACTTGAATTCTTTAAATTACTTGAATGCTTAGAACTATTGGAATTCTTCGATTTAGTAGAATTCTACAAATTACTCTGATTCTTCGATTTACTCAAATTACTTGAATTCTTTGATTTACTAAAATTACTTGAATTCTTCGACTTAGTCGAATTCTTCCAATTAATTGAATTCGTCAAATTGCTTGAATTCTTTGATTTACTTGATTCCTACGAATTGCTTGAATTCTTCGATTTAATCGAATTATGTGGTATGGCCAGCGGCCATACCACACTGGAAGCACCAGTTCCCGTTAGATCACTGAAGTTAAGCAGTGTTGGGCGCGGTTAGTACTTGGATGGGTGACCGTCTGATACTACTGCGTTGCTGTTGGCGGTCGTGGGTGTGGTGAGCCTATTTATTACAAATCCACCTAAAAAACACTACCCGAATCGGGTAGTGTCACGCTTACCCCTAGAGGCTCGCCGAAAGGGAAATAGCTTAATGATATACATACATCAATTCTTCGATTTAGTCGAATGACTTCAATTCTTCGATTTACTCGAATTACTTTAATTCTCTAATTTAATCGAATTACTTGAATTCTTCGATTTAATAGAATTCTTGGAATTGCTTAAATTCATCGACTTACTTGAATTCTTCGATTTAATCGAATTAATTGAATTCTTCGATTTAATTGAATTATATCAATTCTTCCTTTAAGTCAAATTCGTCGAATTACTTGAATTCTTCGATTTACTTGATTCCTTCGAATTGAAGCAAAAAACTGTTGTATAAATTGACGTTGATCAGTATGAACGTAAGGAGTAGTACAGAGTTAGTCAGCATGAGAAATAGCAAGGGTAAAATGTTATACAGACGGTATACCAGATGACTTGAAGTAGCCTGCATATTTCGCTGGAGATGAATTTTTACACTTGGTGGAACTAACATAGAATTCTTTGGAAATCTTTAGAATTCAGTTGACCGAAAAGTTACGCTGATGATCAAACATATCGTAAAAAAGAATTAAAATCCGGAATATTTGTTAGAAGCCAATAATCGACCTCAAATTTTTCTGACGTGGACCGAATTTCTGTAATCCGTGGCTTCACAGTCCTAATGTTCCGAAATTGGGTACTTTGAATATTTATTTATAAATTCGCAATTGATCAAGTAGCCAAATAAATGAATTTCAAGTTACCAACTGTACTAAATTTAAAATAGTTTTTTACGCGCTATAAAGTTACGAAGAAATAAATTACAGGCAATAGTTTGAAATTATTTTTGGTCAAACCAAAAAGAATTATCTTAGAGAAGCGGTTTTTTTTATTTCAAAACAAATATTTTTGTACGTTAACGATATCGAATTTGTTAATAATCAGCTGAAGTTTGGAGAATTTCCGGAAGGATCAAGCTGATCTAGTAATTGGTCAACCCTGGCGTACGTGGACGGGAAATTAAGTTCCCAATTTCCCAATTTCCAGAAGGTGCACGTTGTGAGCATCAAACTCAGCCACGTTGAACGTCCATTAGGACAATGTCGTAATCTCCTAACAACATTTGTGCTTGTCCATTTGCGACCGTCGGAAACATTTATAGCCATTGTGTTCATATTGGATTACTAACACGTAGAAACTATGACAAGGGAAATTTTGCGAGCGCAAGCAAAATTATGGCTATAAATTGCTGAATCTAATAGGCTATTTGTCGAAATGGGAAAATTATTAGTACGTTTTAACAACAATTATAGTTAACAATAATAATTGAGTACACGAAAAAAATTTGCGTTAGATCTCTGTTCAAGATTGGGAGAGAGTTTATAACTTGATGATAATCCACTAAAGCAATTACAAAAAGATACTTTTAAATTACTTGGCAAATGGAGAGTACAAGGATTTCTAGGTAATAACACTGAAAGAAAAGATATAATAACTGATAACACTAATATTGCTAGATTGTATGGTTTATCCAAAATTCATTAAAAAAATTATCCTCTCAGACATTTTGTTTCTTGTATAAACACTACTACTTATTTTATGGCAAAAACATTTAACAAAATTATATTTCATTTAAAGAAACCATAACAAAAGGAAATATTATTATATTCCGTTTAAAGAATTTAAAAAGGGAATTAAGCTCCTAATTGAATCAACGTTTTTTTAATTTAATGACAGTAGCATCATCAATCGCGCGCTATGCGCGCATGTAACTTTTCACTTTGAGGAAAAAATAATTTTTTATAAAAATAATA
>CAKNWT010325836.1:0-11614 GCA_932066315.1 Andricus coriarius | reverse complement strand
GGTGATCGTCTGAAGTCTTTAGGTTTATCTTGACTGACGAAAAACTCTGAGTAGGCTATTCTATTGTTTTTGACCGTAGAATCCGAAAATGAAGGTCCCATGCTGCTCCCCTTTCCAAGATATAGTTGAAAATGTGATTTTTTATTTAAAATGATGCAAAAAAATAGGAAAGTAAAGTACAATATGTAATTCTGTCACAAATAGTAAACATTTGTATTACAATTGTATAATTGAGTGTTGAAATGAGGAAAATTCTACAACAGCATCTTTCAGTCTTTGTGGGTAAGAGGAATCGCTGATCAAATTTAGTTTTCTCCCAAAATCTTGAAAATTCAATATGATCGAGATATCTGTTGCCATTACTGCCTTTGCTAGTTCTTCAAGCAAATTATCTAGGTGATTAATATTGTCAATATTTCTTGTAGAAAAGCATAAATCAACTATTTTGTTCCTCGCCTTAAATGCACTGACGTAAGGTATCAAAACAAACTGACATACATCTTTATGAATATTAGGATCCTATAAATCATCGAGTTCTTTCAGCAATCTTTTGCATGTATTTCCTTACAATATTTCACCATGATAATATTTGTATACTACTTTCAGTTTCATAGGCCAGTGTAGTGAACTTTTTCGACCAAGTAACGGTACTAGATTGTCCCAAAAAAGGTGATTGACAAACCCTTGTAGAATATGCAGCTCGGGTATGATGCATTTTTCTAGTATACATGTATTATCTTTCTCTACAAACAGTGGCTCATTTATTGTACTGTGACAATCTTCTAAAAATTTAGTTTTACGACCTAAAGAGACATACTTCTGATTATCTTTTTTCAAATCTCCATATGTTTTCAATTCGTAATGTTTGTCTCTATCAGTATTATAAATTGCTTCTTTATTGTATCTCATGTCTGATAAACTAATAAAACAGTATGGACACGGAACTGTCGCTGTCGCTGTTTGTTGACCATTTACCATTAATAGAACTTCGAAATCTGACGTAAATTTAAATGAAATATCATTAATTTGTATCAAATCAAAGAGAATTTTGATATTTGCGTATGATTCTTTTATCTGTGGCTCAATACAAACTATTACTAATTTTTTTACACTAGTCCAGTTATTTTTGCACTGTCACAAATTTCTTTCAGAAACTTCCAATAAATGTATTTGAAGCTTATTTCCGAAACGTGAGGTAACGCTACAATACATGATGTATTGGAATTTTACAATATCTCGTAGAGTTCGCGCTACGTTGAATCCACCAATTACAACACTTACAATACATGTATTGCAGTTTCGCTATTCCAATATCTTGTTTGGAATTTTACCTTACGCTTGTATTGTAAAAGGGTTGCAAAATTCCAAAAATGTTTAACAGTGTAGTGTTTGTTGAGTTATAAACTACTTTTTTTCTTTTTTCCAATGGAGGATCTGTCGATACATCAGCTATCACAAATTTTGAAAAAATGGTATCAAAAATTTTCAAAATGCGCTTAATTTTTGAATTTTTATCCAAAATGGCTGGCTAACGAACTTGACCTTTGGTTTAGGAGACTAAAAGAGTATACCAAAGGGCAATACAATCAGACAATTCTTTCGAAAGTTATCGTGCACACAGACAGACAGACATACTGACAGACATATTCGTGAAAACCTGTTTTTTGTGTTCAGGGGGTCTGAAAACGTGGACATTTGACGAAAACTGGGGGGGGGGGGGGGTTTAAATTTTACACAAATCTGATACCTTCTCTAGATGAGAATGTAAAAATACAAATTTTCAAGTACCATAAGCATTCATGATGGTTATTTTATTGTTTTAATCGTTAGAGATAGTATTGAGAACATAAAAACAATGAAATATTGTGAAAAAACACACGAGATGAAAAAGGAATGAAATAAGCAAAGTTTTGATGAGAATGTGCCCACTAATCGGGCAGATTTTTTTCACTGTTAATGTTATTTATTACGAATAAAAGAAAAACTACACATCCTATCAAAAAGTGAACAATAGCAAATTTGTAGATCTTTTCTTAATGCATAATTTTTGTCTAATCATCATTTGCCGTATCTTGCATAGTCTGACCGTAAAATTACATTTTTGATTTTTTATTATTTTTTGTGTAATAAAAATGTGAATTTTTGATTTTTTAAGAAAATTTGAAAAGTCTATATGGTAATCTTGTAGGGCGTGCAAGAAGGAATATTTTCCTTATCTTTACTTTTTTTCGTACCGTGCTCTATTTGGCTGAAAATGTTCATTTACGTTTCTTCTTTTGGATTTTGAAAATGCTGTAACTCTAAAAATTTTCATTTCATCAAAAAATGTCACAATATTAAATCGTTTTAATTTTTGAGTACTATGAACAGCTGCACATATCATTTTCAAATTTGGAAAAAAATGGTTTTAAATATTTTCAAAATGCGCTCACTTTTTGAATTTTTATCCAAAATGGCTGGCTAACGAACTTGACCTTTAGTTTAGGAGACTAAAAGAGTTTACCAAAGGTCAATCCAATCGGACAATTCTTTCGAAAGTATCGTGCATACAGATAGACATACAGACAGACAGACACATTCGTGAAAACCCGTTTTTTGGGTTCACGGGGTCTCAAAACGTGGACATTTGTGCAAAAACGGGGGGGGGGCCCCCCAGAAGCTACACAAATCTAATACCTGCTCTGAATGAAAATGTAAAAGTTTTCTTATTAAACATTTTATTGCAACTTGTGTCGTTCTTCCATACATTGAATTTGTTTATTTTCAATGTTATTTTTTACAATTTAAACTAAAAACACGCATCCTAGTGTAAAGTGGTTGTGAACAAATTTGTAGATATAATTTAGGCGAAAAATTTTGTTAAATAAAATGTTATTGTAGCTTGTGTCCTTCTTCCAAAAAGGTAATTTTTTTATTGTTGATATATTTCTATAAAAAATTGGCAGATATTTTTTGGCGAAACAACTTTTGCTTTTCATTTTTTTTGTCTCTTATGTCGTTTTTCCAAAAGTTTAATTTTTTATTTTTAATGTTATTTTTTACGATTTAAACAAAAAAGGCGCGTCCTATGAAAAAATGACTAATGATAAATTTGTAGCTCTTTTTTCGATCAGCAACTTTTGTCAATTAATTTTTTTTCATAGTTTGTGCCGTTTATCCAAAAATTAAATTATTTATGTTTTACTAGGAATCTGTATTATCATCGGACATAGTAATGATCAATCTGAATAGAAATCTTTTAACACACCGTGAGAACAAAAACACGCATCCTATCAAAACTTAATTCATTACAAATTTTTAGCTCTTTTTTGGGTGAACTATTTTTTTCTTAGCTTGTGTCGTTTGGTCGAAAATTTTTATTTTTTTATTTTTCATGTTGTTTTTCTATAAATTTAAACAAAAAATACGCGTCCTATCAAAAAGTGATTAGTAACAGATTTGTAGACCTTTTATGAATGCACAATTTTCGTCAATTCATCTTTTTGCATATCTTGTATAGATTGACCGCAAAATTGAATTTTTTATTTTTCATTATGTTTGTTGTGCTATAAATATACAATTTTCGAAATTAAATGTGTTCAGAAAAAAGATCTACTCCTTTCACTCCACTGGGATTCAAACACCAGGTCAACTCATTTCCGGTCAGATGCTCTAATCACTAAGCTACTACTACTAAGCTAAGTTATGGCACTCTTATAGGTATTCAAACAACAATGTTTTTTTTTTTGACTTTTATCATATCGAGCGTTTTTTTACTTGACATTTTCATTTTCGATTCTTTTTTTTTTTAATTTTAAAATGTTATAACTGTGATAATTTATTTTTTATCGAAAAGTTCTTAGGGCTAAATTATTCGTATTCTCGAATAGTATGAATATCCGTATGTAGAATTTTGGGAAAATAGGGCAGCAAAATAGTATACCGAAGGCCAATCCAATCTGTCAATTCTTTCGAAATTTATCGTGATAAAAAATTAAAAATCGACAAACACACTGACAAACGCACTTACACAGACAGAAAAATTCGAAGAAACCTGTTTTTCGGACTCAGAGGGTCTCAAAACGTGGAAATTTGTCAAAAACTATACAATTTAAAAACGTATCTCCAAATTTGATATTGATAATTAAAAACGATCATCTAAAAACTTAGGCTTAGTGGTTTATATGTCAAAAAGTTTCAAATTGTGTTTAAAATTCTTTGTTATATATGGCAAATTAATACAATTTCAATTAGCGGTTAACTTGTACAAGAACTTAATGTATCGAAACCTCTTCATCGGATATTTCAAGAAAAGGATCTACAATACCATAATTGTCTATTTTCATACACTCCTGATCTTCTATGAAATTCAATAATGTCGGTTTTTCATGAAGGGAGTTTATATTTATTAAAGTCCCAGTGACGCACAGATCAAGTCCGATATTGGAATTTCGCCTTCGAACAACCTCAGCAGCAACATTCAAAAGTTTGTTAGTAACAAAACTACAGTAATTAACATCAAGTCCCCGGAGTTGGTGTGCTTTTTCTAAAACAGAGCACAAACATTCTTCTTCTATATTCTTATTTAAATACGAATGTAAAAATACCAAACTTGTCAATTTATCGAGTGGTGGGTTTTTTATTTCGGGCAGTCCACTCATATTTAAATAAGTCACTTTCTCCAAATCACATATGCTAGAAATTCCACGATCCGTTATTCGACGACAGCCTGAAAAAATATAAATTCGATTAAAAATTGATATAAAGATTAATATAGAAATGTTTTAGAAAATGTAGAAACGAATGGCAATGACGTCCGCAATTTACTAACCATATAAGTCTAAGTATGTCAGTTTCTTGCAATGTTTGCCAAGTACTTCTAGAAATGCATCGGTAACATTGAAGCAACAACTAAAAATTATTTTTTCAAGATGTACTAACGCTGACATTGTCGACAATAATACAGATGAGTTGTCAATTTCTTCAAACTGTAGTTTCAATTTCGTGAGAGTGTTAGCCTGTGAAGGTAGGACTTCCATTATTCCATCTACCACATGTCCTTCACCTCCTTCTATGCCAAAACCTTTAAGATTTTTGCATTTTTTGATCATCTGCAAAACAGAAATTTTAATTGCACTAATTGGCTCGTAGAATCACATAAATAATATGTTTGTTTGCTTAGTCAGTAAAAGAGAGTCACCAAAGGCATAATATAACGGTCAAAAGTCAGATTATAAGTACTCATGAGAAAAATTTCCTCAATTGTCTCAAATGGTAATTGAAGTAGACAAGTACCACTCCAGTCCAGGTACTCGCAGTTATATAAATGGAAACATTTCAGTTGTTTCATTTCCCCTAAAAATCTGACAAAATCCTCTTCTTTGTAGTGACTATGAGTGACATACAATTTGAAAATTGTAATATTGTTACCATGAGATCTTAACCAAGAGATAATCACTTGCCAACTGTTGTATGTACATTGGCTAATCTTTTTCTGTTTATTGCTCTGATATGCAAATTCATTTGAATATTTATCAGGACATTGTTTATTCTGATCTAAACAATCATCGGTTAATTGCAGATCTTGAATCTTGGGCAGAAAGTAGCAAATTTTGGCAAATTTGTCTACAACTAGACTAATACTTGTTAAGTATCTACCGGAGAGTCTTACAATTTTATCAAAATCGATGCTTCTAATCGATATTTCACCGTCAAGATTTTCTTTTCTTCCCCACGTTTCGGCTAATAAATTCAGCGATTTGAAATTATTCCATGATCTTTGACTCACATTCTGCCACTTTTTACAAACTGGAAGATATAAAAATGAAGATCATTAATAACTTTGGTGGAAATATTTTTTCGTAATAAAATACAACAAATTTCAATACACTAAAACATTTTGCAAATTTTAATTTTTTCTGCAACGATTGAATTCTAGGGAAACTATAAATTTTGGTAGAATTCACACAGGGGAGGTCCAAGTAAAAATTGTCATCTTATGCGAAAGGACCCAAAAGCCGGTAACTTGTTCAGAATATCAGCATAGAAAATAAGGTTACATTTTTTACGCAATTTTCGTTTTATCTAAAATATCTGTAAGAGCATATAGTACATATGTTAATTAAATTTTCTTGTTGACTTGAAGGGAATTTTTATAAGTTTACCATCATCTGTAGTAATTGCTCTATAGCGAGCATTTTTACTAATAGGGTAACATTCGATTTTATGATTACTTTCAATAACAGCTGTAAATAGCTAGATCTATTTAATGAAGATAAGCAATATTCAAGTAAAATGGAGAATATAATTGACTGAATTATTATTCTGCGTAATACGTAAAATGTATTGTATTTAATTAATTTTTATAAAATTATTCAGTTTAGATATGCAAGTGAAGATTGACTTTCTCAATACACAACGTAAAATTTATTTCAGTAATTTGTCTGCATTTCTCATATAGTAACAGATGTTCTCCTTTATCACAGTGCTATATTATGAAGTACAATTTATGTCATTGTAAAGAAATTAAAAATCAAATTTTCAAAATTGTAGTTTCAAATTTGGAGAAAAATATAATTTAAAATTATTTGAATGTTTTAGTTGTCTAATTGTCTAATGCTTTTTATGTTGTGAACTAATGAATCAATATTCAACTTTACTTTAAGGTTACGTAATTGAATATTGGCTACAATTTGTATAATAAAAGTTTATTTTTATTTAAAATACCTCTGTTACAATCATATAATTTTTTAAATATTTGTGATGTTGTGAAATAAGTATCTAAATTCAATTTAAAAAAATTATGTGTAAATATGTTTTAATTTTTTCTGAAATTAGTATAGAAGGTTATATTAATCATTCATTTTTTTAGAAATTAAGCTTCAAATTATATGAACGTTCCAATGCAAATAATGTTTGCATGCTTCGTATTTTTTGAACTGATTAATTATTATTTACTAGCTGATTAATTTGTTTTCATTGAGTAACAGAAATTGATTACTCACTTTAAGATTATGAAATTGAATGTTAACTATAATTTGTATATTTAAAGTTCATACTTAAAATACCTCTACTCGAATTATATATTTTTTTAATGTTTGTGAAATGAGTATCTAAAATTAAATTTCAAAAATTATATGTAATTATGTTTTAATAGTTTCGAAAATTAGTTAAGAGGTGGATTATAATTCAAATTTTCAGAAATGAAAGTTTAAATTTAACAAAATATATAAAATAAAAATAATTTTTATGTTTCAATAAGAATTATTGTTTAATGCTTTTTATGTTTTAAACTGACTGAAAAGCTATCAGCTGATTATTCCTTGAAAACAATATTATATTCCGTAAAGATTGAATTCCAATTTTTTTAAGGAGGTAACATAAATTAATTATTGACTTCAAGGTTATTTAATTAAATGTTGGCTATAATTTTCATAATAAAAGTATATTCATATTCAAATACCTCCATTCCAACGATATAATTTTTTTAAATGTTTGTGATGTTGTGAAATGAGTATCTGAATTCAATTTCAAAAATTATATGTAATTATCTTTTAATATTTTCGAAAATCAGTTTAAAAGGTTGTTAATTATTCAAATTTTCAGAAATGAAGGCTTAACTTAAAAAAATATACATAAAATAAATTATATTTGAAGCTTTAAATCAAAATAGTTGTTTATTGCTTTTTATTTTGTAATGTCATTAATTAATAATACAAATTTAAAAAAATAATAATTTTCAACAAAATTGTTAAACCAAAAAAGACGAATTTTCAACTTAGCGAATGTACAGGACAAAATTTTAACCAAAAATGGAATAGGTAAATTTTCAGGTACAAAAATTGTCTTAAAAGAATTTTCAACAAGCTTGTTCAATTTTTAATCAAAAAGATGAATTTTCAACTAAGAAGATTAAGTGTCTACCAAAAAAGACGAATTTTGAACAAAATACATGAATTTTCAATAAAATTATTTAATTTTAAAGCCAAAACGTCGAATTATCTACAAAAAAGTTGAATATTTAACCCAAAATATGATTCTTTAACCAAAAAGTTCATTTTTTAACCAATATAGTTTAATTTCCTTTGGAATTGTTGAATTTTCAACCAAAAAGTTGAACTTTCAACTAAAACATAAATTAAAAAAAAAATAGTTACATTTTTAACTAAGAAAAAAAAATTTTAACTGAAAAAAATACATTTTCAACTAAATATGGAACAGTTTAATTTGTTAGTTCGAATAATTTATTTCCAACCAAACGTGAAACGAATTTTCATCAAAATATTTAAATTTTCAACCAAAGAGGTGAACCTTCATCTAAAAAAATGAATTTACAACAAAGTAGTTGAATTTTGGTAAAAAGAGATGATTTTTTAAAGAACGTAGTGACATTTAAAAAAAAAATGATTAGTTTTTCAACCATATAATGGAATTTTTAATCATACAAGAATTTCCGGAACAAAAATATAATACTTGACTTTTCAATTATAAAAAATATTAAATTTCCTCAAGCTGGTAACGTAGTTTCTGAAAATTACAGCCAGGCTGAAAAAATGAAACTATCATATATTTTTGGGTAAAAGATCGTTTTTCTTATTGAAAATGCTACTATTATATTTTGGTTCAGAATTCTTCTCTTTTGGTTGAAAATTCTATTGTTTCGGGGAAAGTATAATTATTTTGTTAAAAATTCAACTATATTGGAATATGGTGATATTTTTTGTCAAAAATTGTACTACTTTTAAAAAAATTCATTTTTCTAGATGGAGGTTCATCTTTATTAGTTAAAGTTCATGTATTTTGTTGAAAAATCGTTTTTCTTATTGTAGAAAATTCATCTTATTGGTTTCAATTCATCTTTTTGTTAAAAATACAACTACTTGGTTGAGTGCCGAAGATTTTTATTGAAAATTTATTTTTTTGTTATTAAAAATATATTATTTTAATTGGAAATTCATCACTTTGTCTGAAAATTTAACCATTTTGTTGAAAATTGTTTTCTTGAACTACACTATTCCATTTTTGATTAAAAGTTTATCTTTATCAGTTAAAAATGTAGCTATTTGATAAAAAATGTATCTTTTTTAGTTAAAAGTACCACCTTTCGGATAAAAATTCACGTATTTTGTTAAAAATTCGTCTTTCTTCGTAGCAATATAATATTCTCGGTTGACAAATTAATTCTTTTTGGTTAAAAATTCAATTTTTTTGATTAAAATATCAACTGTAACATGCTTCGTTGAGAATGTATCTTCTTTGGTTGCAAATTTGATTATTTGAATTGAATTTGAACTATTTTGTAGAAAAATTAATTTTTTTGATTTGGAATTCATAATTAGAGTTAAAAACTTCACTATTTGCTTTTAAATGAACTTTTATATTAAAAAATCTACAGTTTTATGGAAAATTCATCTGTTTGGTTTGGCCATTCAACAATTAGGTAGAAAATTAAACTGTTTACTTGGAAAATTATATTTTCGGGTTGAAAATTAAACTATTTTGTACATAATTTGTCTTTACAGCTTCAAAATTGAAATATTTGATTGAATTTTAATATTTTTTGTTTGAAAATTCGACCATTTGATTGAAAATGCATCTTTGTATGTAGAAAAATTCCACTATTTGGTTAGAAATTCAACTGTTTTGTTAAAAATCTGATTATTTTGGGAAAATTTAATTATTTTGTTGAAGCCATTATTTTTGGTTGAAACTTAAACTATTTTGTTCAAAATTCATTATTTTGGATTGAAAATTCATCTTTTATGGTAGGAAGTCATCATTCTTGGTTAAAAATATATCTTTCTTGGCTGAGAAGTAACATTCTCGTGAAAAATGCAACTGTCTTCGAAAAAATTCGTTTTTTGGCTTCAAAATTTTACTACTTGGTTAAATCTTTAAATATTTAAAAAAAGTCGTATCTTTTGGTAGAAAGTTTATATATTTAATTGCTAATGCAACTGTTTGGTTGAAAATTGAACTATTATGTTAAAAATGTAATAAATTTCGACTTGATATCCCACAATGTACTCGTTTCCCCTTTTTCTTGTCAAAATATTCTTATTGTTTAAAGTAAAATTTGTATGATAATGATAAAATAGTTACCTCTTTCTATGCGGATTTTATCAGCTATCGTCGTCAGATGCTGAAATATTTGAATAAGACAATCGTCGGTTAATTTTTCTATTTCCGAATATCTAATTTCCGATGTTGTTTCAGATTTTCTTTCCTTTTTCACTTTTTTATCCTCCCTCATTTTTTCAGCGTCCCCCATTTTAATTTTCTATCACTTTTACATAAAATGAACAGTTTAGGCAGCAAAAGAAAACAGAAAGAAAATTTACAAGTGAAGTTGAAGGCAGCAGAAATTGGTAGACCTTACAGGAATATTGTGTAACAACGAATGTTTCTTGTCCAGGAACAGGTGAAGACTGAGGTGCTAATTACTATGTACCTGAGGCCTAAATATCTTCATTTCCCCTCTCGCACCAAAATCATAAATCGGGAAATTCTCGGAAAAATTTCCTGGTTATTCAATCGATTTTGAGTAATTTAAAAATTGAAGTGTACGAAATCAAAGAATTCACTCTCTAAATCCAATTTAGTAGAAATTTTACTTATGCAATTAGTAGCATTGTATCTGACTTTTAAATTAGTATTTTTATCAGTTTTTACTAAATAAAATGGTGAGATTTATGTTACTAAATGAATTAGCAAGGGTATTCTACTAATTTGCTTAGTAGTGCCGACTTACTAATTCAATAAACAGCAATGAATTGCTATGGAAACATAATTTAATAATTTTTTAAATACTTTCTTTTGGTGTTTGAGTTTTAATTGAGAAACGATAATATTTTCATCATTTATATTCTAAGCTCATATAGTTATATTAATAATAATTATGTATGAAGGATTTAATATTTAAAATTGAAACGGTATTGGGATGCAATACGCCATCTACTTTTTCAATGCGGCCAAAATGTGAACTCGTGAAATCAGTTAGAATAACAGCGTCCTCAGAAATTAAAATATTAAAATTATTATTGTTGTATAAAATCCTTTTTAGAAAATAAAATGAGATTTTTTTTACAATTTTAATTATTTGTTCGAAGTAAAAAAAATTGGGTTGTCATAAAATCATTGTATCGATGATTTTAAAGTCTCTTTTTCATGTTTCAAACTTACCACTTTTGAGGAAGCACTTATAATCATCAGATCCAGTTCTCCTAAGCGACAAAAATGATTATTTAAGGCCATGTAACGAGTATAACATCTGATCAAGTCAGTCCTCAGATCAGTATTTTTTCACCCATATTTAAAAATAAAAGTTAAAATATCGCGGAAATATTTTCGGAAAATATTAATAAATATTAAAGGACCGTTTGTGGCAAGGCACAGAGTTGGGGGAAGAAAAAAGTTTATATATGAAAATCATAAATATTGACCGATGCATTTGGGCTTCACAGCAGATGTTTGACTTCTATCTTTCTCTGTCGGTGAAGAAGTTCGTTGTTGGTAACTTTTTTTTTTTGTTAAGCTGCAGGTGGCGCCAGGTGTGATCGATTTGATTTCAAAATTATCACAAGATACAGGTTTGATAATATCAATCGAAGTAATGGAAAAAATGGCAGATACCATA